>JAAGKR010012269.1:0-16925 GCA_011419295.1 Clarias macrocephalus
CATCAAGCGCTACAAAGAAACTGGCTCACATGCGGACCGCCCCAGGAAAGGAAGACCAAGAGTCGCCTCTGCTGCGGAGGATAAGTTCATCCGAGTCACCAGCCTCAGAAATCGCAGGTTAACAGCAGCTCAGATCAGAGAGCAGGTCAATGCCACACAGAGTTCTAGCAGCAGACACGTCTCTAGAACAACTGTTAAGAGGAGACTGTGTGAATCAGGCCTTCATGGTAGAATATCTGCTAGGAAACCACTGCTAAGGACAGGCAACAAGCAGAAGAGACTTGTTTGGGCTAAAGAACACAATAAAGAAGACAATAAAGAAAACTCTTGGTCTGTACTGTAGATTACGTCTGGCCCTGCAAGACTAGCAAAAGACCAGGTGTGATGGTGAATGAAGTACATGGTGTTTTCACTTTGTAAAGATTGCCCGTTTCCTTACGGCTTATGCTGATGAGAATGTATTCCTCCCTCTGGCATAGAACGCTGGAAGCAACTGCAGATTGGCGTTGAGGCAGATTCATCGCCTCACCATTCAGATTTGCCAAATCAATTTCAGCTGGCATAAGTCAGAAAATAATCAACACATGATTTATAATAAAATGATCATGATTTGGGGTAAAGCCCAAATCTAATATATATCATTAGCCTAATTAGCCAATACGGACCAAAAGATGCGTAAATAAGAAGAAACATACTCTTAAGGTCAAATCTATTTCAGCTGGCATAAATAACAAAAATCAACACATGATTTATGCTAAAAAATGTTTGTGATTTAAGATAAAACCCAAATCTGATAAATATCATTAGCCAATATATACCAAAATTACGTACCTTCATGTTCACATCCACACTTGACTTTTATGCAGTCCAAAAGGACTACCGTTTTACACTGAATGGTAAACAGACTCCTTTGGTTGTCTGTAAATTGTGCATTAAACCATAAATGATTAACATGTCTTTACTCTAAATAAAGTGCTTTTCCTAGAGCAGGTGAAAGACCACTTACCACCATGAAGCACTGTAATAAACATTGTAGTCTCCTAGAAGAATCTGCCTTGTCAACCTATTTAATTAATAAAAGACCAAAGTGCAGGTTAGGCAAGGAAGCATGGAGAGCCAGGGAGATCGTCACATGACTGTCATCCAATGGGAAACCAAGTCACCTGATTCTGCAAGTAAACGTAAAATATACGGATAGCAGAAGTTTACATTTTAATAATATAAAACACAAAATCAATGAGAGAGTGTGTGCATTAATTGCAAATGAATAGCATTTGATTGTTTGGGAAGGATTTTCCAGTACCAGACAGACATCTGAAACACACAGCTGAGCTGTGCTCTTGTATTTTGAGTAACAAACCTAAGGGAACACACAGCATGCATGACTACTCACATAGAGGGGGATTGTTTTATTTTTTTAAGTAAACTGGAAACATTTACTGTTTATACCTTTTATTAGTAATTTCAGTATATTCAACAAGCATCATTTACATGATATGACATATTTCATAAATGTATAAATACTGTCATAATAATGTAAAAATGCACATCACTAACATTAGCACATTAAATAAGTGTTTGCATGGAAATATTTTTTCTTGTCCCATATGTGATATTATCATATAGATTTTATTATATTAGCGCATTTAGGCTAATAAAAAGAATAGCAATAATTATATGCTTTGCTCCTGTGTGAGTGCACTACTCTGGCCTGCTCAGAGCTTGCTGTCATTTTGCATCACTGTTACCATGGTTTCCCTATCTTGTGGATATGGCAACCACCAGGACTGCCATTTTTAGCCTGAGCTGAGTCTCAGGCGGCTGCCAGCAATTCGCTCCCTCAGCAGCACACCAGTCCTAATGCTATTACACTACATTAACCATGTCTACGCTAAGAAATTCTAGACGAGACAACATACTCTACAATCTCTTAATACAACTAAATACTGTAACAAACTGACAATATGCTGGTGTAAGCATTGGTTCGGATAAAAGATTTACTGTATGTGTAGTAAAATTAAATTAAAACCTTTACTGAAGCATAGAATCTATTTAATTATTCATATGACTTTAGTACTAAGCTGAATCCCTTTAAACTGTACAGTAAAAGCAATCCCGGTGGGCAAATTGATTCAGACTGTAAGAGTAAATAAAGATGAATGTGTCTAATCCATTGAAAAGAAGCACAAAAAGCTCTTCTGTTGTCTTTCACTATAAAGTGGGTGTACTGTATATAAAAAAGGACAGTAGTTGACTGCTGACCTTTGAATAATGGTAGATTTCATCAATACTCTTACCTCAGATTTTAACATCAATGGTCAAACCTATACATGTATAACATTAAACAATCTACTTTATACCTATTACAAAATGTTAAAGAGTAAATCGTTGCAATGAGTGCTGTCATTGGAAACTAATCAACTACTATGTGTTGTGATATGGCTGGACATTTCTAGTACCATGCTGAAATTCATTATTTTCATTATATTCCTATAATAACAGCCAATCCTAAAGTGTTTAATTACTCCTATACCAAAGTAATCTGATGAACAATAACTAAATAAATAAAATCTTAAACATTATGGGCAATATGATTTTCCTTTAAATAACATATTTGAATCCAGTTATTATTAAGAAGATTTTGAGCGATATGGGTTCCATGTGAATCAGCCATTATGATTAATGTTAGTATATTATCGGAAATTCATATTATATAAACCTGATATTTGCCTTAGACACTACACTTTTTATTTTTACAGAAAATAAAACAACACTTTCTCCTCAATTTGATTCAAGAATTTAACAGTGGTTTTATATAAAATGTATATAAAATGATAGAAATGGCTGGACATACAGACACTTTTTTTTCCCCAGTTTCCACTATCCTCTAATCTCAGTCTGGGTACTATTTCAAGGCACATAGCCTACTGTTTGCACTCAGCGTGACTCATGAAATAATTGCTGTAATTGCAGCGAAGCTGATTTTCCAGCCTCTCCTGCGTTAAGAGGTGTGCGTGGGTTTGAGCACTGGAAAAACGAACCTCTGTTCCAGAACAAAGTGACTGAATCCTGGCCATACATGCTGTCACTGAAGCACTGTCGTTATGTCCTGCGATTGAAACTTGTTTATCACAGCATGGATTGCTGGACATGCAAACTGACATGCAAAAAGCTGAAGATGCCCATGGGTGCTTCACTGATCTGTATACCAGTGTATGCAAAACAGTCATGCAAAGCTATAGATGCCCACGAGTGCTTCACTGATTTGTGGTTAACATGTGTGCTCTGGTTCAGTATGCTCTATTTACTCTGTTGCGTAATCCTTATGATATGAAGGAACCAAGAACACACATTCAAAATATGATCTGTGTACTTGTCAGGGGTGTTTTGTTCAGTCTAATTAAAAGCACAGTTAGACAATGCAGTTATCAGCCATTTCGCCTTACATGTCCCTTCCTACTGTACAGTAGGTATCTGGTTACCTACCAATTGTAGTACATCTATTGTTTACTCACTAGTAGGCCAAATAAACCAAGAAATAGGCATGGTATGTATAGTGAAGCAGTTGAATATACATTTATTTATATAGGCTTTTCACATTCATGAATCGCCTTAGTTTATGCTATTTAATAAAATATAAATAAACCAGTAATTTATGTTACATCAAACCTGATGTATAAAGAATGTATAAAGAATGCACGAATAACACATTTAATGCAACTTGTGCAATTTGCTTCATTTAGTACACAGTAAATACACAGTCTTTATACCATAAGCTTCATATCCTACTACCCACTCCTGTCCACAGGCAAGTATAAAAAATAAATAAATAAATAAAATAAAATAAAAAATAAAAAACAAAACAAAACAAAAAAATAATAATAATGACGCCATTTCTGCAAATACTGAAAAGTAGAATTTGTATGAGTCCATCCGGCTAGAAACCACTGTAGTCCAACTAGAAGATCATGAAGGCCAATGGTAATTACCATTGTATTTATTCCCATTTTACCACCGTGGTAGGATCTCCTGTCAACATTCAAAAAATACAGGCAATCTGCGAACACCTATTAGCTTAATCTGCATGTCTTTCGACTGTAGGAGGAAACCAGGATACCTGGAGCACCAGAGAAAACACTCAAACTCCATATACACAGACCCGGAAGCGGGAATCGAACCCAGACCCTGGATGTGCCAAATAATCCAAAGTCTAGATAAACACAAATAAGATGCTGTGGTAATTTGGTGACCTGTGATAAAGATGATGCCTTAGTTTGTTATTAAGTTTACATTTACTATTAATTTATTAATTTACTTGTTACAAAGCTGGGATCAGTGCACAGGGTCAGCTATGATATGGCAAACCTAGAGCAGAGTGGGTTAACCACCTTGCTCAAGGAACCACCAGTAGCAGCTTGCTAGAGTGCTTTGGCTTGACCTTCTGATCAGAGCCCAAAGCCTATACATTGAGTCAACACTGTTCAATGTATAAAAGCAAAACACAGACAGACGCCACATCTATCAGAAATTATACAGGTAAGATTAACAGGTTTGGTAAATCCAGAAGGGTCAGTTAATCTGAGTAAAATTGCTTGCTGAGCCTCTTCTTGGGTGACCCAGGGGCATTTGTAGATATTGAGAAGATCAGAAAATCACGTTTGCCAGGGACTTTATTTATTTATTTATTTATTTATTAATGAGGAAGCTACGTTTGTAATTAAAAATAAATAAATATTCTCTCTCTCTTATACACACACACACACACACACACACACACACACACACACACACAAAGATTATTTTGCTACTTATATTTTCTATTGATTTGTACACTGCTCACCCTTTGTCTTCTTGCAATTATCGAAGTCCACCTCAGTCTCTATTCACTTATGACACTTTAGTTAGCATCCACGAGCGCGCACGGTCGCGTACGCGCATACACAAGCACGAGCGCACGCGCGCGTGCGAGAGAGAGAGATTGCATGCACTATGCCTGCTTATAAGAGGATGGCACCGTTTATCCACTGCAATATGAGCATGGCTAACCTCTGAATCTGGCCTCTTTTTTCCTATCCATGTATTGTTAAATCGACTCTTATATTTACTATCATAACTAGCCGACACACTAATATTGTTTGCTATGCATTTGCGAGTGAAGTACAGTACTATTGTTACGCATGACTCCGAAGCTCCGGAGTACAGTTTAATGGGGGTAACATTTCCTGACACTCTGGCAGCACTGTGTGATATGATCTTAACGTTATCAGAATAGAATCCCTATCGCTTTAACTCAGTTTTTAACATGTTGATTTAACGTTATCCGACGGTTAAAATAACTATGCAAATTAAATTAAAAGTGCAATAAAAACGGACAAAAGATAAAATAAATAAATAAATAAATAATAAATAAATAAATAAAAACCTCATTAATAAACATTACCCCACAAGTCGCTCCACGTAGTAGCATGAATTTATGGGCGGGGCGATAAAGCAACTAAACGTTACGTTTTTGTTTTTTTTTTGGTCGGCGCATGCGTGGTAAGCGTAGGTAGGAGGTCGTGATGGTTAAGACGTCACAGGCGCCTCGAGGCCTAAGTTGTTTCCACCAATGACATCACCAATGACGTGATCAATCAGCATACCGTGCGGCCCTACTCGACACATTTTTTATTTTGAATGGAGCCCCCCGAGAGACAAAACGACAGTTTAGCAATAGGTTGAATGAACTTATCCCAATAAGGCAATTACTGTAAAAATACTAGATTTTTTACTAGATAAATAAATTCATAGGCTTTTTTCAAAGATGTAATAATGTGCACAAACACTGGCTATTTAAATGATAGATAGATAGATAGATAGATAGATAGATAGATAGATAGACAAAAATATACACACTTCAATAAAAGAGAAATAGTATTACTGTATGTGTATACATATTCGCACACACACACACACACACACACACACACACACACACACACACACACACACACACACACTGTATATACAGATCATAACTTACTAACTAATAATAAGTTGTAAGCTTTTTATATACTGCCTAGTAAAAACAAAAAAGTCACATAATGTGATGAGAACTCACAGTGTTGGGACTAAACAGCTGTGTGGCCATTCAGGATTTCTTTTTATTTGCTAGGGATCATAAAAATTGGTTTTTGGAGCAATGGAAAAAGGTCATGTGGTCACAGGGTGACCCTTTTGCAATGAATGCATCAGGGTAAAAAAGGAAACACATGAATCCATGTGATGCACCCATCTTGCATAGCGGACACTGTACAAGCTGGAGATGCTGTTATGATCTGGGGTTGCTTTAGTTGGTCCGGTCTAGTCTCAGCTGCATTATGTGACAAAAAATTAAGTCAGCTGATGACCTGAATATACTGAATGACGGTTATTACATACATGGACTTTATTCTTCCCTAAGAATAACTAGCAATCAATCATATTGTGAAAGCATGGATCTTTTTCATGCATGATTTTCCCGAGTTTTTTTCACCACCACACTGTTAAACTTAATTAAATTTAAACGCAGTCAATGAAGTCTTGGGGTGTGCAACATTTTTTTTCACCCAGGCAGTGTGTTATTACATTCAGCCAGTGATTATCCTGAACATACACACACAAACCCTTCCAAGAACTGACCATTGTCCATAGTGAATAAAAAAAATACACTACAAAAAATACAGCTACAAGTCCATATTAATTGTGTTGGATGTGATTCAAGGATCTATTTGCTACAGAAAATTTGTTGACTTGATGTCAGTACAATGAGCTCTTAAATTAATCTTTTGTTAAATTATTGGTATAAGTAGCCTTAAGACCTAAATGAGGCTTCATCACTGCATCACTACAATGAATCTTATTTTACATGAACTGAGGGTGTGACAGAATAACATATAATGATAACAGGTCTAGCCACTCACTTCACTTTGATTCATCTTATTGAAACAGAAGCTTTTCTTGACGTCTGTGAGCGTACGTCTTCCAGCTCTGCATGCAGCACTTAATTCCTCCCCCTCTTCCCCTCGCTTGGACATTGAGCACAAGTAAACTATTCAAGTGTGTCTGATGCTTTGCTATAAAACACCTCCACCTCAAGGGGCTAAGCTTAAAATATCCGGACTAAAGCCCCAAAAGTTAGGACCTAAGGACACCGCTGGGTGAACCACTTTCTTGATCTAGGTAAGATAAATATGTATCGAACTGGTGTCTCATTCAGGGTGTATTTCATCCTGTGCTCTAAAAATTAAGAACACAGAAAAAATCATTGAATAAAAGCTCATTTAAAAGGGAGGCACAGTTGTGTAGCTGTTAGCACTGTTGCCTTGCACCAGCAGGGTTGAGTGTTCGATTCCCACCTCAGATCTATGTGCGTGGAGTTTGCATGTTTTCCCCTGCTTGATGGATTTCCTCCGGGTACCCTGGTTTCCTCCCACAGTCGAAAGACATGCAGGTTAGGTTAATCGGCGTTCCCAAATTGCTCATAGTGTTTGTGTGTGTGGGTGTGCCTTGCGATTGGCACCCCCATGCGATTGGCACCCCATCCAGGGTGTACCCTGGCTTTGTGCCCTAAGTCATCTGGGATAGGCTTCAGGCCCCACGCGACCCTGTACACAGTATAAGCATTATAGACGGTAAGGATAAATTTAGCACATGGCGACTTTCTGTTGAAAAAAAAAAGTTGATTGGTTATCTAATAATAATTCTATTGTATTAACGGACTAATCTTCCAATTTTATTCCACAGTTGATATCAGGTCAAATTTCCATGTCTAAAATGAAGGTAATAAATCAGGTGTTTATAGAGGCAACATGGATGCCATTCCACTTGTAGCGACTGACTAACATGTTTAGCTCCCTGCTGTCTCTACCTCCTCCTCTCCTCCTCCTCCTCTGTCGGGGAACAGAGTCAAGTCTGGTTCGAGTGTGAGACTGCCGCGCATGCGCACTACAGATCAAAGACAATCATGAACAGGCTACTTAGCGGGAAAAGGGGGGGGGGGGGCACACAAAGCCAGGCGGGTCTTCCTCAGAGAGAGAGAGAGAGAGTGTGTGTGTGTGTGTGTGTGTGTGTGTGTGGCGCGTCAGTGTGGCAGCGGATAATTTGTGGTCCTCAAATGGATGGAAAGGGAGGTTCTTCCTCGCTCTTCCTGAAACGTTAGATAGAGCGCGCTTGTTATTTTGTTTATCCGAGGAGAAGCGATTTTCTTTGAAGAATTTTCCGGAGTACGAGGCTTTTTTTTTTGGTTTTGTTTCTTTGCACGTGAACATTTTTACGATGTGAAACGTCGGTGGAAAAACGGAGCGACGGTTCGGGCGAGTGGAGAGGCTTGTCTTAGAGGGTGTGGATGTAATGTGTATCTCTCGCGGTATGATTTAAACTTTCCACTCTTAAAATATAAGAAAGAAAGAACTATAAGCACGAGCGTTACCCGGGCACTGAGTAACACCTGTCAGATGAGTTATGAGTTAGTAACAATGTAACCTGTTAGCTCGCGCAGGCTATTGTGGGCGCGCGCACTTTTCTATATTATTATTATTATTATTATTATTATTATTATTATTATTATTGTTGTTGTTGTTAAAAACTAACAAGAACACGAGTAGTCACTGTCCATGGTCCTGATTTCTTACTTACCAGAAGACTTCTTGTAGTTCTTACTTCTAATTTACAAACCTGATTCCTGAAACAATTCTCTGTGTCAATTCATGTTATTTGCGACTTCTTGCACCAGTCTAATGTTTGTTCCTTGTTTCTTATGTTTGCTGATGAACAGGGGACGACGCCCTGCCATTAGCATCATGACAACTCAAATGACGCTTCTGTGGCATCTTCTTTTGCTGCTCGTATTTGCTGGTAAGTCATCCGTGAGCATTCTACGTGTGAATTGTAATTCGGATAAACATTTCGTTATCAAACAGTGTGCACAGGTCTACTGCATCTTAGAAAACTAACTTGCATTTCTATTAAATGCAGAGTAACCTTTCAGTTAAAGTGGATTATTGACGTCTGAGCAAAGAGCATCTGTATAGAAAACATTCCGAGCATCTGTAATAAAGTTATGCATATCACGCACAAATGAAAATCCTTTTCTCATTGCCAGATGTCTGATTAAGCTCTGTTTTCTCCATCTGTAATAAAACATCACCATCTTAGCTTTCAGTATTTCCTAAAGCCTGGTTACTTATCATTGGATATCATTTATAGTTATTTATTTACTTTAAATAATTGTTAAGCTGTTTAGCCGCTCAAACTATCATATTCCTATTTAGTAATACATCTTGTAGCACATTATTCGGACACTACAGTGAAGAAGTGTATGATATTAGAGAATGAAAAATGTTAATCTATTAGAGGTGCTCAGGTCATAACCGGGACTTTGATTGTGCAGAATAACAAAACAGAGTTATGAGAGTAAAAACTACCTTTATTTCACTATATAAGTCCCTGTTACACTAATGCACTTATCCCAGAGTTTCATTAGTGCTTTGATACCATAAGGCAGAAAGTTTTCTCAGTATGACTGCCTGCTTCACATATGAAACGCTAGTCTCCCAGGAAATCCTTTAATAGTGAAATTTGTGGAAACGGCTTGCAGCAACGACTTGCAGTAAGGGGGATGTGGCGTTTATAAATGGTTATGTGAACAGTTCCCACAGACAGATGCATGTCTTCCACAATTTATTGACAAGGTATACATCAGTTTTCAAGGATAAGGACTTCTACTCATAGGAACGATTCCAGTGAGGTCATCATTTTCAAACATATGGACTTCTTCTAAACATTTGCACCATTCAAATGATTTACTGCAGCTAAGAGTCTCATAACTGTACTGTGCTTGATGTCTTCTGTAAATATTTATTGGTTTTATGCCTTTATTCACAAGAAATTTCAAATAAGAACACAAGTCCTGATTTGACTTGAACGCCCCTCGTAGAACCGTCAGTGACATCTGAGAGGTCAAGCAGTTACAATCTGTTAAATATTCTCAACATGAAAAAATGTTGAAACTAAACCACTCTACATAATGTGGCTTCATTGTATTTAGACAAGACAATAAACTCCAGTATGATCCAATACTCAACTACTGTATAGTCACAATTTCAGCTCTTACACTGTGTTTTTTGTTCTTCTGTCTACGCCTTTCAAACATGAAAATGTCATCCATGTTGGCAGCCAAGGCTTGGGACTGTAGGTTATGTAACATGGCTGTTTTCACAATGCTGTAAAGAGTCTCTTATGTTCCCCATCATATTGATTTGCACTCCACTGTGCTCTGCTTTATCTGGGTTCTTTACAGGTTTAAAATCCTGTACAGGTTTAAATTAATGTCTGACTTGGGTAGGATGCTGTGAAGGCTAATGAGCTCAATTGTCTCACTATTTCTGGGATTGAGACTTAAAATAATAATGAACTCTCATGTTCTCCCTTAGCAGCTTTCTGAATAATCTATGTGAGTTTAATTGACCTGCTTTTCAGATGAGCGGATCAAGGCTGGTATTTTGACAAAGAAAAGAAGAAAATTATGCATCATGAATGAGATATGATCTGTTTAATGGAAGTAGGAACAAATGTATTTGTTTTCAGAAAAGTGTACCCAATAACAACTAAACTATTCTTAAGGGTGGCTGTAAGTTGCATTAGTGCTGTCATGTTAAACTGTGTGAGATGAAAGGTAATAAATGTGTGTTGTGTTATACTCTGTAATGTCAGGATAATGATCCATGATTACACAATTTACCAAATCAGTCTGTAGTCTAACAACAGAAAAAACGTCTACATTGATAACACATCACAATCATTTCGAATCCACTCTGTTTTTGCATTCAGTGAGACAATGCAGGCCGGTGTGCGTGGATGCAGTCTCTGACACAGTGGCAGTTCTGGGGAGCCGCATGAAACTCACCTGCATCTCATGTATGAAGAGAGAGGAAATCAGTGCTCAAACAAAGGTGAATTGGTATTACAGACCCGACCGGGATGCAGTCCGTCAGGAGGTAAGATCGTCATACACCTTTAGAGGCAATCTGGTCTCAAAAAAACATATGTTCACATGAAGCAAAGATTTGTGTTCTATCATATCAATATAGGAAACATTCAATCAAATACTTTGCATTTATTTTAACCAAATTAAATTGGTTTTAATTTTAATTTTATTCACATTATTATACTATTTGAATGAAATTGAAATGTTGTAAATAAACTGTTAGCCAAACAATAAAAATATTTTTAAAAAATTATCTTGATTCACTGGCAACAGACGGACAATTGGTGAACCAGCAACAGGGTCATAAACACTTAAGGCTCTTGCTGCACTGTATATGTGCATGGGGAGCGAAGATTAGCTTGTCGGGTGTGATCTCAAACAAGAGCTACTGTAGCACAAATTGTCAAAAAAAAAAAAAAAAAACAAGGTGAGGCTGGTAATGATAGAAAGGTGTCACACTGTGCATCACAGTGCATTATGCTGCGTATGAGACTGCTGATGAGCACTGGACCAGTCAGAGTGCCCATGTTGACCCCTGTCCACTGTCGAAAACACCAACAATAGGGAAGTAAACGTGGATCATGTTATGTTTTCTTTTACATCAGTGTTGGCTGCCTGTGTGTGTGTACATTGCTTGCTTGGAATCACTAAGAAAAGAAGGCAAGCTAGGCAATGTTCTGCTGAGAAACCTTGGGTCCTGGCATTGATGTGGATGTTACTTCAACACTTACCACCTCCGTAAACATTGTTGCAGACCAAGTACGCTCCTTCAAGTAATGATATTCCCTTATGGCGCTTGCCTCTTTCAGCAGGATAATGCACCCTGCCAGACTTCAAATATGTTGAGGAATGCTTGGAGGAACATAAAGTGTTCAAGGTATTGTCTTGGCCTTCAATTTTCCTAGCTCATAATGTGATAGAGTATCTCTGGGATGTGCTGGACTAGAAAGTCTTATGCACTCAGGACGACCTCACAGCTTACTGGCTGTTAACACCTTAAGAGGATCCATGCTTTGACAGTCAGAGCTGTTTTTTTGGCACAGTGGGGACCTACACCATATTTAGTGTAGTCAATTCCTGCCTTGGGGCCCTTCTTAATCAATCAACAGCTACCGACCAGGGAAGGCTGTCACACGCTTTGTGACAATTATTGCTGATCAATATTTTTAATCCTTGTTTTCATCACATGAGATTAGGTAGATTTATCTCACAACTGTGACTTTTCACCTCAAAATTGTCAGGTAAAATCTTGCAATCGTTAATTTTTATTTCTTTTTAAAAATGTTCATTTTCAAAAAAACAATCACCGTCCTCAAATGCATTTCCATTAAAGCATCTGTTGTCCTCTTTTCTTTGCTTTTATTCCATCTTTTTATTCTATTTGCCCCATATTTTCACACTGACTACACAACTTTACATTTAACCTTGCTAAGGTACTGTTAGACAAGGACAGATAAAGAAGCAGTTCTAATACAGCCTGTGTAATAAGCTCATATGCAGTACTGCAAGGACACTGTGCAAAATGGCTAAGTAAAGTGAAGGACATGATTGCTGATGCCAAAGTTGACCTGCATTTGTTTGTTTAAAGACTTGCATGTGATTTAAGGAAACCTGGCTAAATTTTAAATCCCAAGATTTCCGAATAGTCAAATGTGTACTGATGGATACTCATAAATAAATAGGGCTGCACTGACACATAGTCATAATTGGTTATGATGATTGCATTAATACACATACTTCTGTGGAGTGCATCAGTGCATCGTCATGCTCTACTTTTGTCATGATGGAACCTTTGTGGAACTCGTATCTGGTCATCCGATGTGTGGTAATTCTTTAAAGAAACATATTAACACATTAAAGAAAGTGAAATGGCTCACCATGAGGTGCGTGCATGTGCACATACAACATGCATGCTCAGTCTGACTGCAAAATAATGAGCCAGCAGCCCAAAGTGTGTATTAGGGCGAGTTTAGTTGGAGTGATGGTGTGTATCAGTCGTCTTACCGTCACATACTGTACACAGACCATCAGTCCCTGGTAGTCAAGATTTTGCGGAGGAGATGTTAACGGCTAGTCTGGCAGCGTCGCTTTCCAGAGCATTGGTGAATTGACTAAGTGGAAAAAAAGAATAAAATAAATTGATAGCTTTAAATAAATAAATAAAGGTTAAGTGCAGCTATATAAATAATACATGAAGCAAATCCAGTCCGAATATTTTTAAAAATGCTCCAGTGCAGTCACGCTAAGGATTTTTTAAATGTGTTTATTTATTTATTTATTTTAACAGTTTGTAAAGCCAGTCACAAGCAATTATTTTATTGTAAAACGCTTAACTGAAGACTTTCATGAAGTGAGTGATTTTAATCTCATTTACGTTTTCTAGGCATTAATTAAATCAAGTACCAACATGGCTTACAGAAAAAAAGAACATCAGAGATGACAACATTTAAAGATGATTGAACAGAAAAGTTGAAAAGTTTGTCTTCCTTCTCTGCTTGATGACTCAACTGTTCAAGCCCATGGCCCTAAAAGTTAAACTGATAACATAAAGCAAAACAAAACATCCACATTCAGTTGATGCACCTTATTTAGCCGTTAATGGTTGACCTTCAAAAAGTATCTGTTGTGGCTAGGCTTGTGTGACAACACAATTTTTCCAGGTTTCTCGGTAACCATTAACAATTTGGAACCATTATTTAACCAGCAAGAATCAAATCTTAGCTGTACCATGAATTTGACAGAAAAAAAAAATCAGCCGAAAATCATTTTATGTTTAATGTCACATGACCAAATTTATTCTTTGTTGGTCTACTTTTTAAATATGAACATTAGCATTATTTCTAAAGAGTTTGTCACATACTGTCTGGAGGAGAGGCAGAATGCAAGGGAAGAACGTGTTTTATTAAAGTAGGAGTTTAAACATTATAAACATAAATGCTTAATATAACCAGGAACATGAAAACTAAGACTACGGCTAGGAACTGTGGCGCTAATGCTAATGCTAATGCTAATGCTAATGCTAATGCTAATAAAAACCAATAGCAGCAACAACACTAAACCAAATAAATGCAAGACAAGACCTATGAGAAAGAAAGTCTATATAGAGACAGGCTAATCAAATGTAACAAGGTTCAGGTGAATTCAATTGAAACAACATGGCTGTGGTGAAGTGCATCCTGGGAACTGAAGTCCAGGACAAATTTCAACATAAAGCACAAAAACACATATAAACAGTCAAAAACACCAAAAAACAGGAGACAAATACTTCAGGATCATGACAGGGGTATTACAGTAAGTCCCCGACTTATGAACATTTGAGTTATGAATTTCCACAGATACGTAGATTCCGCAGATGGCGCAGTTTGTAGAGTCCGCAGATGGCGGATCTACATAAATTGCGGAAATACAGTAGATCACGTATCGTACAAAATATAGACACTGCAGTGCACCAAATACCAATATTTACAATTTTATACAATATTTTCAGTGTGTAGGTGGATGTATAAAATCTCCAAAGTCTGATATATTGTATGTATGTGTGTGTGTGTGTGGGGGGGGGGGGGGGGGTGCGGGAGAAATGAATCGGTCTCACTGGTTTCAATGATTCAGTCCGGGAGCACAATCATAGACAATGCCTGTGAAGCTGTCTCGCATTCTAATCCTAATTTCGGGAAATCCTCAATGAGACAGAGTTCGTAGACCGAAACAGCTCTGAGACAAAATGGCGTTCAATCAAGCGCACAGTAAACCCCATGTCTTCCCTTTATGCAAACTCAGCTGACCCTTAGGTTGACAGGTGAAATAATTGGCCTTAACATCACTCTGAATCATGACAGTGTAATCTTATAGAGAAGATTTATCACACTAGCCAAGCTGTCACCAATCAGCCACATTAGATATTTTAAACAAAGATTTTTATGCAGCTTCACAAATTTAACCCCAGCTCTAGAGGATGAACTGGGGATTTAAGAGTGTTTTGTCCATCCATTAGATCTACAGATATGATGGCGAACCACAGGCCTTGGACGGGAAGTGGAAGGGCCGTCTGTTGTGGAATGGCAGCAAAGACCTGCAGGATGTCTCCATCAGCATTTCCAATGTCACGTGGAACGACAGCGGCCTCTACGAGTGTGAGGTGCTCCGCCAATTTTCCTTTAACTCGTACTCCCCTTCCATCGCGAAGATCGTTGAAATTGAACTGGTGGTACAAAAGGAAGGTAAGGAAGGGCATAAAGTCTTGCTGTAGTCTTGTTTCATGAGCAGAATGACCACTGTGGTGTTGACCTTCTAATGATCATAATCTGATTACTAGACATTTCATTAAATATGGCTCTTCACTTTGTTCTTTGTGTTTGTTCAAATAATAGTATGTTTTTGTTCTGTTTTTGCTACTACTTACTGCATACTGCTTATTGGAAGGCAGTTGTTTTCAGGAGATGAGTTTTATCTAACCAAGCTGTTACTACTCTTTCTGTTTTAAGGGGTAATGTACAGACTCTGGTTTATATACTGTTCTGTCGATGCCTGCCTTGAGATTGCTGAATGCACAGCATCTGATACTTCGAATATACTTTACACAATGTATATTTGTTTCTATTTGACTCATACCACAACAACTGCATTATCTCTATCTGTGTCCTGGTCCCAGGTTTACAAACACAGATAGAAATCCACAACATTGTATTAAAGTGGTGGATTGTTTTTTTATTTTTTTTATTTTTTTTTATACACAAAATATTAACCACAAACATACCGTACAACTCTGCAAAGCTTTCACATTTCATGCATGCAATGTCATTGAGTGCAGTGCACAAGTAAACATGGCCATCTCATACAGTATAAATAAAAAAGAACGACATGATATTAAATATTAAATATGAACTAAATAAAAAATGATTAGTGTTTGGTGAATATAGCAAGGGTTTTATTTTCTACATGCACTGCACTGCTTGTGATTTCATCATTGAACCAACAGTTCTCAACTTTTTCTGTCTCCCAGCTAAACGTCTAATGTCTGGTTACAGTAATTCCATACATACTGTAAATTGTGCATGTTGCCTGTTGCACATCTTTGCTGTTCTGCTGAAGACGATAAAGCTGAGAAGTCTGGTGTCATTTTATTCCACTCTCCGAGATGAGTTTGTCACATCGTTGATCTCTGTGTGTTTCAGTATACTGCAAAGAGGTTTTCTACAGCATATTTGCGCATGGATTGTGTGCATGTGAATGATAACACGTACTAATGATAAAGTGAACACAATTTAGAAACAAGCCAAGGTCATCCACGACTGCATTTTACAAACAGAAAAACGTTTTATTTTACTTAAAATCAATTACTACTGGAAAAACCAAGGTACATCTATAAAGCTTTAAGAGTATTTGAAGCGAGTTTGACAGCAAACTTGATAAAAGCCATTTTCTAACTTTTACATATTCTGGCAAATTATTTTTCTCTGGCACACAAGGTTGTCTATAACAAAACATTTCATTTAAAATCCACTATACTGTATATGCCAATTGCATTGCTCCATTCTGTCATGCGACCAGTGAAGCGAAAATAAATATCGGATGCTGTGAGCGATTTAAATGCACTCAGCAAATGCCAAAGCAAAGAAAAAGAATGTTTGCACACAGCTACATGTATGTAACCACTTCACCACTTCGATAAGTTCTGTGAAATAGGACATGATGTAATTTGAATGTTGTTCAAACACCATATTATATACTTAACAAATCCATGTGGGATACTGTAGTGTAAGTTTCTGTTCCACTTCCAAATCAATACTTATCTCTTTTCCTTCCTGCTCTTGCTATCACTGGCACTGGTTTTGCTGCATTTGGGAGCCATATTGGACTCACTGTAATATTTTCAAACAAAAAATCAAGCAGTGAGTGAATGATTTTAACACTCGACAACCAG
>JAAGKR010012270.1:0-16923 GCA_011419295.1 Clarias macrocephalus
GGGGATGGTTTCCATTAAGACTGTCCTATCATCGATTGATGCTCTGGGGACCTGTGACTTCAGTTGTTCGATAGCTCAGGACTGGAATCTCCTACAGTCTACCTGAGCCTCCAGGAACAAACTGGACTCCTTTTAATTTTAACACATCTCCTGTTACACTGAACTTCCAGTACACATTATTAAGTTGATCAATCCCTGCTATCCGTTATCACCCAGATGAGGATGGGTTCCCTGTTGAGTCTGGTTCCTCTCAAGGTTTCTTCCTATTACCATCCCAGGGAGTTTTTCCTTGCCACCGTCGCCCTCGGCTTGCTCATCAGGGACAATCTTATCATTTTGATTCATACACATTGCATACAGACTTACTTCTTTTTATTGTGTAAAGCTGCTTTGCGACAATGTCAATTGTTAAAAGCGCTATATAAATAAAATTGACTTGACTTGACTTGACTTAAAATGCATTAAGTGATATAAAACCATCAGAGTGCTTACATCAAAGGTCTTGAAGAACTCTGAGTCATCCTCGCGCAGGTAGACAGGAAGTGCACGAAGGCATAAAGTGCGTCTCACACTGACATCATGCCCTTCCTTTATCAACAAATGAAAAATTTTAATTATTGGTCAAATAGTTTCCAAGCACTAAATCAAACAAAGAGGAAACAACCATATAAATAAAAATTAACAGCTATATTTAGATGGCTGTATTAAATCCTAGTAATAACAATGTAACTTCAGCATGTTTTATATTTACAGTAGAGATGTTTCAGTGCTTGGGCTGGTACATTTGAATCAACTGTATTAGCTTATGTTCAACTTAAAATTTTGCTGCTCGGTTTAATCTACTATATTTTGAAGTCAGCTTTCTGCTTTTGTGCTGCAATACTCTAGAAAGTTCTACAAATTGTAATCAATGTTGGGATGGGCAATGTTATTATCAAACGTACCTGTAAATCATAAGTCCCAAGGATTGCCCACAGTGCTTCTGCTGTTTTGCCTGTCCGCGATGCCTTTTGCCTGTACAA
The DNA here is from genome assembly GCA_011419295.1 of Clarias macrocephalus. Taxonomy (NCBI): domain Eukaryota; kingdom Metazoa; phylum Chordata; class Actinopteri; order Siluriformes; family Clariidae; genus Clarias; species Clarias macrocephalus. Next base: position 1,023 of record JAAGKR010012270.1, read on the forward strand.
GGTGATCAGTCGTGGTGTGTGCCGGTCGAGCTCAGTGTAGAACTGGTTGCGTAGGTTCACATTTGTAATGCGATGGAACTCAGCAAACACCTTTGGACACACATAAAAAAAATGCAAAGCAAAGTATGAATTTATATATCAATAGTGGGGCAGTGCCTAGCTTCCACACTGCATTAAACTAAGATTAAGAAGAGTATATGTGTTACCTGTGACTCCATTCGTAAGGCAGGGCAGCTCTTTAAAAAGTCCTTTACCAGTAGCTCTCCCTTAACAATATCCTGTCTTCACAGAGCAAAGGTTGTATGCATAAGTTTTTCTATCATTAACTGGTTACTCTCAGTCTTTTCAACTTCTTCTGTGATTTGCAGTCTCATCTCTTCCAGAGTATCCTGGTTCTCTCCTCTTGGAAAATTAGGAAGGTAATTTACTTCAGAGCGTCTGGCTCTATTAATGTTGGAATGCGGGTGCTCACACTCAGGATTGTTTTTGCTCCTTTTGCCTGTGTTGACAGACACCTCTGCACACCCAGATCTGGCCAACCTTGTACGATAATTCCCCATCTTGAACTTTAAGCTGACCTTCCATCTATACCATCCACAGTCACTTCCAAGCTCTTTGAGACATGGATGTGCAGTAATTAGAGCTTCAGCTGCCTTACCCACCTCTCTGTCATTTGGATATGGTTTGAAGCCGTGCATTATTTCAGCCATTTTTTCCAGGATGTTGTGCTTTTGCGATCTTGTCAGCTTCAGTGTCTTTCCAGATCTCTCATAAACCCGATTTCCTTTTTCAAGTACATATTCTACTTCAAAAGAAAAAGTTGGCACAAGAAAAGTATCAGGCCAATTCTTCTGACGCTGAGTTAAAGGTACATGAGGGAGTATGTCTGTATCAGAACTAGCATTTGAAGCATCATCACTTTCTGATCTCATGACCGTCAATGTGCCTTTCTCTGGTAATTCCTCAATGTCAACAAGTACACTAAGTTGCCCATCAAAATCAGGATCCTCATACTGCAAGCTGAACTCACCATCCAGTCTTGGCTTAAACTTTTCCTGCATTATTTTTTTTGAGCTCCTCTACTGATTTTGGTCGATCATTTAGTGTAAGCTTCACAGCAATATCTGTGGCAATGTATACTCGTAGTACAAATTTCTGGGAAGCAGCCATCTCCTTTTTCATGCACCCTGAAAAGTTTAATGCAGTTTGTCACAATTACATATACGTTATATGTATGTACATATGTACGGAAAAAAAATGCTATGATAAGTGTGTACATCTATCATGTAAGTGAACATCTATCATGTAAGCTACTGTACCAATGAGAATATACAATCAGTCCAAAAATATATATACACCAATCAGTCATGCTGGACCATAGATAAGTTGATCACTTTTTTTTTCATGTGGATGGTTTGAGGAAGAGTTCAAGGTGTTAACTCGGCCTCCAAATTCCATCCTCAATCCAACGCACAACTTTCCAGAATTAAAGAATCTGCTGCTAATGTTTTGGTGTCAGGTACCACAGCATACCTTCAGAGGTCTTGTGGAGTCCATATCAGAACTGTTTTGGCACAAGGGGGATATATACAATGATAGTCATGTGGTCGAATATGGCTGATCAGTGTACATTGTAAAATTGTATCTATTTTTCATGGAAGTAATTTGTAGCGTTTTGGTGTTATGAGCAGTCTTCCTTGTGTCTTGTATGCATAGAGAGGTGTTCTGTCATTGAGGTCTGATATGCTATGAACTGTCAAGTTCCCTGATAAAAGCAGATGGTCGATATAGTATGATTTGTGTTCTCGACAAAGAAAGACAACCGGGTTGTTAACAAGAAGAATCTGTTCAATTTTGCTAAACTGAGACAGTTCCCCCTCCTGTCCTGCAGATACAAACATTCCTACGTCATAATCAGTTCCATCAATGTTGACCCTTGATGTGCTGTATATTTTTGCTGTCTGTTTTTTGTGTGATGTATGCCTTTGCAACATCAGGGAGCATTGAAACCATCACAGAGGAGACATTAGAAGTCTGCTGGTGAGGTTTAAAGAATGATGGGGCACTGAGATAGTATGCCACCATGTACTGATGCCTGTTTGCTAATGTTTTTAGCACATTCTTAAAGTTCTGTGTGTCATGAACAACGATGTTTTCCCTCAAATCTCATTGTCCACAGATGGACAAGTGGTCCGAAGCAGCGTATGAGATGAGGGTAATGTTCAATATAATTATGTTTAGGGCGGAGTTTGAAATGAGGAAAAGCAACCTGCAGCATTTATCTATGGTCCTCTATCTTTGTCTGCAAATACTGGATAGATTCCTCTGTAAATGTCATGGACAGCACCAACTCAACTACCTCCTTCAAATTCATGAGTACAGTCCATGCTCCATCTCCCTCAGGAATTTTATCACCAATAATCAAAGGGATAAGTCTAAGCAATGTAGCATTTTCATGACCACTGCCCCCAATTGTGTTCTTTTAAGCAAAAGTCTTTGGGATAGGTTGGGGTTTGTCAACCTTGTCTGTGTGCTGATATGGAAATGACACAATTCTTTTGTTTAAATACTCAAGCGTAAAGTATTTGCAACGGATCATCTCCCCAATGGACATGGCCAGCTCCACAGGCACAATGCCCTCAAAAAGGTCATGAAGGACATCAGGTGGGAAACCGGAGATTGTATGAAAATACTCTAATCTTTGGTTAAGGACACAATCTCCTTGAACACCACACTGATCCTTATTTCCCCCATGCATCACAGCATGTACATCACGGTCATGGCTGTCTTTTGTCCTCAGCCTAAAATCACCCCCTCCAACTTCATAGGACTGAATCTGGTCCTGAGTAGCTGTGCAGAATCTGCAAAAATATTTGGCTTTGAAAGACTTTGTAAAACCTGCTAATGCATGGGCTGCAAGATTGTCAGACACCACACACATGACTTACGCCCTTAACTGCCTTACCAATGGACTCAATGAATACACCATCTTTTTCAAGAGTACAAATGTCTCGTAACAAAGGACCAAGTGTTCTTTCATAGCCGAATCGCTGAATGTCAGCAACTTTACACAATGCTCCTAGCTGAATCACATGCAAAGCTGATCTGTATTTACTAGGGAGATCTGCAAGAACCCAGTACACTGCACAAAGCTTGTGGACTTTCCTTGATGTGCCAAGTGGATTTGCGATTTCAAGATCATCCGTGTACAAAAGGATAGGTAACGTCATCTCATCTGGTGTACAGAATAATTCATTATCTTTAAAATATGAGCCATCTTGGTGGGTCACATATTGACCTTTTTTTTGCTGTTTTTGTTTCTTTCAGTTTGTCAAGAATGTCAGTATGTTTGAACATTTCTTGGATCATTTTAAGCATAGAAATATGCATTGTTGTATGTCCAGGCTCTAACTCATACTGTACAGGCATCACCACCAGGTAATTTTTCTCAATGAATGTTTTTCGTCTCTTGGTCGAAGATAATTCCTCACCTTTAGCTGTCGCAGTGGCAAAAATGTTACTCTGCATAACAGCACTGACTACCTCATCTAGAGATGCTTCAGAAGGAAAAATATCATGACCCTTTAAGACTTCTCTAATATTCTTCTTGATAAGGGGTTGGGACAAAGAAAATATGTGGGTCAAATGCTCAACTATTTCCTGAGTTGCCATGTCGGATACATGAAGAACCGCTTGCATCTTTAGAAATAAGGATGCCAAGTTATGGTGCAACTGTGTTCCTAAATTGTCAGTGTCACACTGACTCTCACCTTCAGAAAGATCATTTAGGTCTGTGCTCTCACACTGATCATTTCCTTCATCAACATAGTCAGGAGAAAATATTAATGAAGCACTATCATTTTCTGTTGACATGAAGACATCAATGCCTGAAGTACCTACATGTTTTCTACTTCTGTGTGCATTAAATGATGAGTAAACATTTGTGCTGTAATTACAGTTCTTGAATGGGCAGGCTACCATTTCATGCCTACGTAAATTACTTCTCAAATGACTAAAGAGTATTGCCTCAGAAAAGGGCTGCTTAAAGTCACACAAATGGCATGAAAAAAATGCATGCACTTCAGTTTCCCCATCTAATTTAGCTGCATTAAAATGATACCGTGACAAATGAGCTTTCACTGCATTAAAAGACTGAAAAGTACAAATACAATTGTCATACAGACATGGCAGAGGGCTAATTCTTGAGTAGTGGCTATGCTGCAAACGATAGTGCTTAATAAATTTTGCCTGTGTGTCTAAGGATACAGAACACAACTTGCATTTCCACTCCATTGTGTCACCTGCACCATGAAATTCAAACACTTTTTAGAGTAAGCATGCAAAAAGTTCAGCTTTAGGACTGTACTAAAATACACAACCCAATATTAATTATAATAGTGTTTATATTTCAGCTTAAATCGAATAAAACTGAATTTAAGCATACATCATACCTAGATTCCTTAGAGGATTGCTCTTTCCCACGTCCACTTGAACCTACAAGAACAATTAAAACAATTTTAAATGATCAAATGACACAGCAAGGACTCAGATATTCTTATTTATTATTAATTAATTTCCATACCCAATGCTAATCAAAGTTACCTTTACCTTGTACGTTTTTTCACCTAAATTTTACATCGATTGAAAAGGTAATGTTAATGTTATTTCCTGAATTCCCCAAGGCGATTTTAACAAACCATGTAAAAAAAGAATTCTGCCTGAAGTACGAAATAAAGATATTTTTTAGAAAAACTTTTTTCTCTCTTCATGCTCCAGACAAAAGTTCTTTTTTAATGCAGACTCACTTGAAGAGTCGAACAGATTCAGTTAATTTAGTTTGTATACCTTCTGTTGAACTGCTGGATTTCGGAAAAGTACTGTATGCTAGCATGTATTTTTTTTAAATTAGAGATAACTTCATGACCCGAACACCCAGACGTACCTGTTTATTGACAGTTAAATTATAAATTAACTGCATGTTAACGATAATTATACGTCGTGCGCAGTTTAATTAATTAGCTCCAAGTTACCTCGATGTAATTAGCTGGCAACAGGTAGACATACCTAACTTAATCTAATGGTTAACACTCAGTTATTTGTTAACGGTTTAAAATAGACCAAAATTCCGTTAGAAGGACTGTTAAACACTGTCTGTTAAAGCCATTTTTATTTGTTTAAAATCTTAAAAGAGTATTAATTAACTTACCAGTTTCGCACGAAAATTCCTCTTCCCGTTACAGGCCAGTCATCTTGGTCTTTTGAACACAGTAAAACCCGCTAAGGCGTCAGATGCTGCGTCATTTTGAATACTCATAAATAATAATTAGTCTCAATAAGGATACTCAAAAACATAAACCCACTTTAAATGAAAACCTCATTACTCATTATTACAGCTCATAAGTTTTCAGCTGGGATAACTAAATGGCAGGTTTTAATTGCTACACGGATAATCTTTATAAGTAAGTAGTACTATCCGGGTTTACAGTGTGGCACCAACTTGGTCAGTGCAGAAAAGGAACTGCGTTTAAGCATGCAACGGTGGAATCAAGCCAAGATACAAGATACTCTTGCACAAAAGGGAGTGCAATGGATTTTCAACTGACCTGCAGGTCCTCACTTTGGTGGAGTGTGGGAGAGGCAAGTAATATCAGTGAAAAAAGTGCTGAAGTCGGTCCTGCAAGAGCAAACAATAGACGACAAGCATCTGCAGACTTTAATGTGTGAGGTTGAATGTATACTTGATGATAGACCACTAACTGCGTGCAGCAGCTTGGTGCGGTTGAGTTTTTCGTGTGTTTTTACTTTTTATTATACTTTCCTTTTATTATTTATTTATAACTTTATTTGTATTTAAAAAAGTAAGGTAGCCCTTTTAAACCATGCAGTTTGAAAGTGTTATTGTTCTTGGTTACGTAATGGTAATTATGTTTTCTGCACTCCGGGTGATCAGCACGCAACAACAAGGAGCCGATTCCTTCGTTTACATCAGGGAACAGCTGATCGCACTGAAGCCGGCCGGCATTAGAGATCCGATTCTGTATAGGTCTCTAAACTTTCCGGATGAGATATGGAAGAGGACAACAAGAGGATGCAGAGGTGGAAGAAATCGGCGCGGAGGAAGTAAAGATGAAGGGAGACGAGCGGAGCATAAAGAAAGGATGAAAAATTACAAGCCATATGTCCCGTCTGTTATCATGGGCAATGTGAGATCTCTGGACAATAAGATGGACGAGTTGGTCGCTTTGTTGAAGACTGAAAACATCTTCCGTGAGTGCACTATCATTTTGCACTTGGGAGAGACTTGGTTACATAGTGATGTGCCTGATTCTAACATTACACTGGACGGCTTCAGTGCGATATGGAGCGACAGGACGAGGAGTGAGGGCGGTAAGAGGAAAGGGGAGGGTCTAGCTGTCTACATCAACAACATGTGGTGTAATCCCGGTCATGTGACTGTTAAGGAGCGTGTTTGTTGTCCCGATATTGAACTGCTGGCTGTCAGACTTCGCCCATATTATTTACAGAGAGAATTCTCTCATGTGATAATAACTGCTGTGTACATTCCTCCATCTGCGAATGCCGCTGCCGCATGTGACGTCATCCACTCTGTAACCGCCAAACTCCAGACTCGACACCCCGATGCCTTTTTACTGATCTCAGGTGATTTCAACCATACATCACTCACCAAGACTATTCCCACTTTCACTCAATATGTGGATTGTCACACTAGGGGGGATAGAACACTAGACCTGCTGTATGCTAATGTTAAAGGAGCTCACAGTGCGGCAGCACTTCCCCCTCTATGGAGGTCGGATCACAACCTTGTCCACCTCAGGCCAATATACAAACCCCTGGTTCAAAGACAGCCTGCTATAGTGAGGAGTGTGCGAAGGTGGTCTGAAGGAGCAACTGCTACATTACAGCAGTGTTTTGAGGCTACTGACTGGGGGGTTCTCTGTGAACCACATGGAGAGGACATTGATGGAATGACAGACTGCATCACAGAGTACATTAACTTCTGTGTTGACACCTGTGTAACGATGAGAAATATTTGCGGCTTCCCCAACAACAAACCCTGGGTTACCAAGGACATTAAAGCGTGTTTAAATGTAAAAAAAAAAAAAAAAAAAAGTGCTTTTAGGTCTGGTGACAAGGAGGCAGCGAAGAAGGCTCAAAGAGTGCTTACTGGCAAAATCAAAGAGAGGAAAGAGTCATACAGGAAGAAACTGGAACAAAGGCTGAAACAAAACAACACGAGAGAGGTGTGGAGGGGCATGAGGAGCATCACTGGCTATAAGAAGGCAGCCAGGCTATTGAGGGAAATGTGGAATGTGCAAACGACCTCAACACTTTCTTTAATAGATTTGATGTTCCTATGTCTCACACTTCTCTCAGCACCAGTCTCAATCCATACTTTCCTGCTTCCATGCCCTCTGCTACACAGAAAACAGTCACTACTCTTGCACTACACCCAATCAATATCTCAGTAGATCAGGTCAAATATAGCCTGCGCAAGCTCAGTCCTACAAAATCTGTAGGTCTGGACAAGATCAACCCTAGAGTTCTGAAATCTTGTGCTCCCCAACTCTGTGGTGTTCTCCAGTACCTCTTTAGTCTAAGTCTGTCTCTACAGAAAGTACCTGCATTGTGGAAAACATCATGCATTGTACCGGTCCCCAAAACACCACGCATTTGTGCCCTGAATGACTGGAGGCCTGTTGCTTTGACATCGCACATTATGAAGGTGTTTGAGAGGCTGAACCTGGATACACTTCATCCCCTGGTGAAGTCATCTCTGGACCCTCTTCAGTTTGCCTATCGGCCTTTCATGGGAGTAGATGATGCCATAATACACCTGCTCCATCGAACCTACTCTCACCTCGACAAGCCTGGGACCACTGTAAGAATGACGTTCTTTGACTTATCCAGTGCCTTCAACACCATCCAACCTGCAATACTGGGGGAGACACTGATGAACATAAACATTGACACCTGCTTAGTTGTTCATCTCGGAGTTCATCTGGATAGCAAACTTGACTGGTCACTCAACACAACGGCACTCTACAAGAAAGGACAGACCCGGTTATACTTTCTTCGAAGGCTCAGGTCTTTCAACGTCTGTAACACCATTCTACGGATGTTTTATGAAACTGTTGTGGCGAGTGTCATCTTTTACGCAGTGGTCTGTTGGGGCGGTAATGTGAAGGTATCGGACAGGAACAGACTGGACAAGGTTATTAAAAAGGCTGGATCTGTGCTAGGCATGGAGCTAGACTCTGTGGATGTAGTAGCAAAGAGGAGAATTCTGGCCAAAGTACAATCCATTTTGAACACCGCTACACAGTGTTTTTGCACAAACAGGACGTTAATATCACCAACCATTCCTATTTTATTAAGGTGTATCCATATAAATGGCCCACCCTGTACTACATATAATATCATATCGCAATAAATTACACATACATTACACATCCTACACAAATGATGTCCAGCCCAAGCACCTGCACCATTACAGCCGCTACCAAGCAATCACTAGCAATGACGCATAGAAAGACACGTTCAACCATGATGCCCTAAAACTTATGCCATATATAGTGACGTCAGTGTCTGGGGCATTTTAGTTGTCCTAGCTTCCTCAAACAGTACACAGGTTGCTCGGTACGACCAGGTGCCGATGGCACTGGGGCTTGGGCATGCTCATTGATGCTTGCAACTATACTTCTTCTTTTTATTTTAAAAGGCTGCAGGGCCAACTTCTTGGCTTTCATCTTCAGCGAGAGCTTCTTGGTGGACTACCAGACCTGGGTATAGTATGTGCCTACCTGAGCCCTACGAGTGTTCCTCACCTGAGCATGCGTGCGGGAGCCCCATCATGATGTTGGTGGCAATGTACCTGCCAGAGTGCTGCACAGAAGTTGTTTGAGCGGGCTTGAGGTGGGTTTGATCTTCATCCAACAGAGAGCGACTTGTGGTACGCAACCAAAATTAATCCTGCTTGTATGTTAAATGGCCCGATGTACTTCTTGGCTTCCACCTTCAAGCTCTATCGGCTTGACAAGATGTCACGAGTAACCCTCCCATTTCTAGCACGTCAAACAGCGCTTCAGCCTTGTCTGTGTGCTTTTCATTTCTGGGTGCTTTTCATTTTTTGGGGCTCCTACCAAAGGTCGTGGCAGACAGTGGCCAGAAGCTGAGCCAGGCAGATTCTGAGTTTCAGGAATACCTACTGTAGCCTAGCATGTTAAATATATGACATCTATCATGTCTGCCTAGATGTGAAAGGCCTAGTTACAGGTTCGTGTTCTTGATCAACCAAACATTGTAAAAGGACATTGTTTACAGTTGATGATTCAGGGACCCCTGGTTCTGAAGCAGATGACCAGACACATGACCAGAGAATCCTCTTCAGGAACAGCGGTGACATATGGGGCATGTGGCAGGGCATACAAGTCAACTACAAGACATCATCACCTGCCTGTAACAGTGATGGCTCCCTTCCAGATGCGCTGAACAGCATCTACTCTCGGTTCGACATGCAGATTGACGTGACAGCGAGGAAGACCTAGCCTCCTGCCAACGACCAGGTGCTGTGTCTCACCACAGCTGATGTGATTAAAACTCTACGCAGTGTTTTCAGCTATTTTTAATTTTAGTCTTAGTCTTAGTCCAGGGATAAATGTCCCTGATAGTTTTTATCATATTTAGTCAACCTTATCCATTTTTTTCCCGTCAAGTTTTAGTCTAATAAAAGTCAGGACAGTTTAGTCTAATTTTAGTCAGAGAAACCCATAAGTATTTTAGTCTAGTTTTAGTCAAAGGAACCTTTAAATATTTTCGTCTTAGTCTATGAAAATTTATCATTTTAGCCATAAGATTATTATTAATTAACCCTATAGTCAATCTATTCTAGCCAAAAAAAATGTATGAGGCGCCATATACAGCTTAAATCAATCTTCACTGATGCACATGAAACACTGACATACACATATATGAAACAGTCATATGTATTTCTAACTGCTCAAACAAATACATATGAACTGCACAAACACACACCTATGATATACACACCCAAAATCTCCGTGCACATAGTTTGTGTGTGTTTGAGTGAAGTTTGATTTAAGCTGTATGCAGCACCTCATAAAAATGGGCCCAAATATCATCTGTTCTCTTTTGCTCGAGTAATACTCCTCTGATGACGAAGAGTAAAAGATGACTGAGCTTGTACCATGGGATCACTGCACGTGGAAACTAATCCGCACACGCCACGCGCCGTGACTCCTGAAATACTACTGTGACATAATGAATGAACGTCGTATTGCAGCAGATTGGGATTGGGATGTTGATGGAAATAAAGACAGATGTTTTATTAGTTTTTCTTTTTTAAACCACATTTTAGTCTCGTCTTTTTTTGTCAACGATATTGCATGCTGTCACACTGTCACAATGTCACTGTTCATTGAGGATATATCAATGTCACTTTTCATCCATGACATATCGTCATCTTAGTCGCAGGAAAAAATTTCATCAACAAATATTCTTCATCATTATTTTCGTGGACAAAATTACCACTGACACAGAGTCAACCAACGTAAAGCTGCTGGACCTGACAATATCCCTGGCAGGGTGCTCAGAGAATGTGTTAAACAGCTGGCAGTTGTTCTCACCAACATCAACATCTTTCTGAGCTAGGATTGTGCCGTAGTTCCCACATGCTTCAAGTCTACCACCATCATCTCCGTTCCGAAGAAGTTTTCTGTGTCCTGTCTCAATGACCACTGTCCTGTTGCACTCAAACCCATCATCATGAAGTGTTTCGATCGGCTCATCATGAGACGCATTAAGACCCTGCTACCTTCCTCACTAGACCCACTGCAGATTTCAGTTCAGTATTCAATACTATCGTCCTCCAACACCTGACCCGGAAGCTGAGCCTGTTGGGCCTGAATGCTTCCCTCTATAACTGGAATCGATTTTCTGAACGGTAGCCCACACCACCACACTGAGTACTGAGTTCTGCTACCCTGCTGAAAAAAACTGCATAGACCAGCATAGCTGTTGACCATTATACCAGCCTATGTTTTGGTGCTGGTACTGTATGCTGGTATGCTGGTGACCAGCATACATTTTGCTGGTATGCTGGTCATTTTACTGATGCTGGTTCTCAGCATACCAGAATACATTGAATACATGCAAGCTGGTCATCCAATAACTCTGTAAAATATAGAACACAATCAGTACAATAGTATAAAATCAGCCAACACAAACAGTATTAACATTGTGTAATATGTAACAATATATGCAATATGCACATTTGTAACAAACAAGTTTTGATAAAAAAAATTATAACAAAAACAAAACATGAGACTAACCTCTCAGGGACACTTTCACACAGTTACTTTCACACCACAGTAGTGTAAATGAGTGAGCTTGGCCCTCACTCATTATTTAGGGGTCTGCAGTTTTATGGGCCCTGACGTAGTTTTGAAACGTCCTGACATTTGTGTATTTTTCTTACTTATAAACATATAAATGTCACCTCTTTCACCTAGTGCAAAGTAAATGTCCAGGATTGAGGGAAGAGGGACACAGATGATCTTATACACAGAAGGCACATTTATGACATACTATAAATATGGCCGTGCAAACAGACATACAGGGTAAAGCAGTGGGAACAGGAACAGTGCATTATGAAGAAAGGGTGCTAGGTTTGTAAAATCCCACTTTTACACCCTATACACAGTCATACATCTTTGTGCTTCTCTCGAAAAGCAGTTCTTGTTTAACTCAAGACACATGTGAACATCGCATACCTGGCATTTCCATGGTGTTTATGGCTGCTTACTATAAACTGATTTGTAACGCACACAGACCCTGTGACCAGCAGTGGCAACATTTCTGGCATCTGAGGTTAGTCCATGTGCTGGTTGTATGCAGTCACAGGTGAAGCCTTATTGTGTGGTCAACCACTATATACAAAAAATACAAGAGATCCGTCCCGAATCCAGACCCCAGTCATGGTCCAGTTTCCCATGACATAGTGATGGTCTGTCTGTATCTTGCCTGCTTCTTTGCATTTGGTCTCTATAAAACAGGTGGTTGATCATTTTCATGGTCACAACAGTTTATACAAAGGAAAAAGAAACATAAGCATGATGATAATAAAATTACTGTCAATAATCATCAATAACTATTGACCATGCATAAAGACAACACAAGCTTTTGCAATGTTTTACAACGATTTATACTTTTTGCATTACGATTTAAATTTACACCTTAATATCACAAACATCTGTAAGCTACATAAGGCAGTATTTTAGGCAATGAAAGCTAAAGTGTTTGTGCTAAATAACATTATAGATAGCCATGTCATAAGCTAACCAAAAACTGAACAAAATAGCTACCATAACATAGACTATTCAAAACAGGACACTGGTTTTATTTCTAGTGCAGACATCGCAGGCACTCACAAGAGCTAGTGTATCTCTGTCCCCTCTAGCCAGTGCCTCCACTCCTCTAACGCCAGTTTTACTGCCAGTAGCTCTCGATCACCTATGCTATAGTTCCTTTCCGTGGGCGAGAGTCGGTGAGAGAAAAAACAGCAAGGATGCAGGTTGTTATCCTTAGGTGACGTTTGCGATAATACTGCTCCTACTCCAGAATCTGAGGCATCCACCTCAACAACGAACTGAAGCGAAGGATTAGGCTGTTGTAGAATAGGGGCCGAGGTAAATCGTGTCTTTAGTTCCTGAAATGCCCTGGCTGCTTGTTCCGTCCAGGTGAAATGGGGTTTATTGAGGTCATGGAGGTGAGTGGCATGGGTACCAAACTACAGGGTGGGCCATTTATATGGATACATCTTAATAAAATGGGAATGGTTGGTGATATTAATGTCCTGTTTGTGGCACATTAGTATATGTGAGGGGGCAAAGTTTTCAAGATGGGTGGTGACCATGGTGGCCATTTTGAAGTCGGCCATCTTGGATCCAACTTTTGTTTTTTTAATAGGAAGAGGGTCATGTGACATATCAAACTTATTGGGAATTTCACAAGAAAAACAATGGTGTGCTTGGTTTTAAGCATTAATATCACCAACCATTCCCATTTTATTAAGGTGTATCCATATAAATGGGCCACCCTGTATAGTCACGGATAAATCGCCTGTAAAAATTGGCGAAACACTGGAGGTCCTTACAGGTGATTGAAATGGCCCAATCAGTAATTGCTCAAAGCTTAGTGGGGTCCATCTGGATCCTTGAATAAGCAATAATGAAACCCAAAAATTAGACTGTGTTGCGATGAAATTCGCATTTCTCAGCTTTGACAAAGAGCTGGTTCTCAAGAAGCCTCTGAAGTACCTGGCGAACATGTTTTGTATGTTCCTCTAAGGAAATGAGAATGTCATCCAGATAAACAAAGGCAAATACATTGATGAAGTCCCTAAGGACGTTGTTGACCAGAGTTTGGAAGAATGCTAGTAAGTTAGCCAACCTGAAAGGCATGACCAAATACTCGTAATGACCGGACGGGGTGTTGAAGGCGGTTTTCCACTCGTCTCCTTCCCTGATCCTAACTAGGTGGTAAGCACTGCGGAGGTCCAACTTGGTGAAGACTTGAGCGCCCTGCAGGAGGTCGAAGGCTGTGGACATCAGGGGAAACGGATAGCGATTCTTGTTGGTGATGTCGTTAAGTCCTCTGTAATCAATACAAGGGCGCAGGGACCCGTCCTTCTTGGCCACTAAGAAGAAGCTTGCCCCAGCTGGAGATGATGATGGCCTGATAATTCCAGCGGTTAACGATTCGGATATGTATTTGTCCATGGCTCCCCTTTCGTGTTGGGAGAGTGAGTACAGACACCCCCTGGGTGGAGTAGTGCCTGGAAGGAGGTCGATTGCACAGTCGTAGGGTCAGTGGGGGGGGAAGAGAGATAGCCCGACACTTGCTGAACACAGGGACAGAGCGCCGACTTAAGGCACGAGGCTAGGCAGAGGGGTCTCCATCCAAGGATGGCGTTGTTCTGCCAGTCTATCTGTGGGTTATGGCGGATGAGCCAGGGGCGTCCAAGAACCAGCTGGGATTGAGCTTTTTGCATGACAAGGAACAAAATTTCTTCCGAATTATTTCCCGATGTCCTCAGTGTGACTGCAACGGTTCGCCGGGTAATTGGAGGAAGGAGCATTCCATCGAGGGCACGGACTGACAGCGGTGGTTCCAAGGGAAGAGTTGGCACATGCAGTTCCTTGAGATTATTGGCATCAATTAAATTCTGATCAGAGCCAGAATCAACAAGGCCATAAAGAATACAGGGCTGGTTATCCTAGAGGATCACGACAGGGAGAAGTGAGCGGTCTCTAGGCAGATGCACCTTCCAGTGTGCCTAGGTTCACTGGGAGGGTGCTTGTCTTTAACGGGCACTGGAGACATAAATGACCGACCTTGCCACAATAGAGGCACGCCCCCGCCAGAACTCGACGTTGCCGTTCCTCTGGTGAGATCCGGGACCGACCAATCTGTATGGGTTTAACTGGGGAGCTGGCTGAAACAGTTGGAGTGGGGGAGGTGCTGGCTTTGAGTCGTGGTTGATTATTGGTGTGTTGCCTTTGGCTGAGGCGTGAATCCACACGTCCTACTAGATCCATCAAGTTGTTTAGGTCTTTAGGGAGCTGCTGAGAAACTAGCTGGTGTCGTGGAAATTAATTGAAGACTCAGGCTTTGATTTCAGAAGGTTACAACTTTATTGGTTGATTAATAAAGTCGGGAGGTCTGCAGAACACAACACGACTCCCGACGGCTTCTTGCTTAAATACTGGTCCTAAGAAGTAACTTAATGTAAAATGTATGTTGTAAATTTATGTTGTTGCATGTATGTAGCACCCTGGTCCTGGAGGAACGTTGTTTCGTTTCACTGTGTACTAACTGTATATGGTTGGAATGACAATAAAAGCCTACTTAACTTGACTAAACAAAGGCGGCCAGTTTTCCCGCGCTGACTTTACATTCAACATCTGGGTTTCATTCAATTTCCCAGTTCTAGGTGCCTCAATGTATAGATCGGATTTCTTACACAGGCACATTCCAAGAGGCCTATATGCTCGGCTTCTCACGCAAGCCTCCCATTATTTCAAGCTGGGGTATCTTTTATTTTTTAAAAGTAGGCTATGTCATATAAAATCAGATAAAAATTTCTTCTACATCTCCCCCCTCTGGTACTTATAAGTTCCACAATAATCGTTTTATCTAGAGTGCAAATTCATGTGTTAGTCTTCCTTACACTAACTGGTGATTAAATTAAATCACTGGACTTCTAACAAGGACCAACCTATGTATTTGAACTCTAGTGGAGAATCGGCCAAACCTCTCCTTCCGCACTTGACTAGAAAGGAGTAAAAGACTCGACCTCCATGACCTTGTACTTTTCATAATACGATAACAATAACAATATGAATATGAAATTAACACAGTGATTTTCTAGGTTTACACTAACCGGGCGAATCATACAATCTAATATGGAACATGCATAACACATTACAATTGTAAAAGTGGGTATAATTTTAAACAGCCTTGTTGTAATGTAAGAATCTTCAACTCAGATACTTTGCGCATCGTAGAGAGTCAGTTGGAGCCCACAAGAGAGGTTACTAGCACTTCATTATGGGCCCGTGTCTTCCCTCCTTTGCTATGGAAGATGTGCATCCGAAGACTTGTCCCTGTCTGTTGTTGCTAAGGAATGCTGTTAGTTTTAGAAAGCCTTTGGTTAGATATAGATATACACAGCATAAATTTCATTTAGACACGGTAAAGTCACCCATCAGCTGCTCCAATTAAATTTCTATACCTGTAATAAAAGAGAACTTTGTTTAGTGGCATTACACATTGGCATAATTTGTTTACGGCTTGTTCCTTC
>JAAGKR010012271.1:6535-16921 GCA_011419295.1 Clarias macrocephalus
TCGCCCCCCCCCCCGCCCCCCCCCCCGCCCCCCTCCACTTCTCCATCTCTCTTCAGCTCACTCTTTCTCTCTTTTCACTTTAACTCACTTCCTTTCTCTTGCTATTCCTCTTTATATTTCTATATCAGTCTCACCCCTCCCTCTCCTCATACCCTCCTCGCCAAATTTAGCCTCGCTCGCTCGGCCAGCGTCCAATCCGGTCTGATCTCGTACGCCAGCTCAGTCTCCGATGTCAAGAAGGGGAATTTTATCCTTACTGCAGATATCATAACTATTTTATTTATAATCTGAACAGATTGTAACTCGAATGTTCATGTTAAGACACGTCAGTAATCAGAACTTCAACGTAACCTCAGACGTTATGTGAGGGTCGTGCACAGGGGGCGGGGTTTGTGTGAAATGTGGGCGTCTCTGTTAGCATTCTGATCTTGTTCTGAAACACGTGCGTTGTTGATCTCACCGTCTCAGTCCAGGTCAAGTTAAAAACTCGGGCGATTCTCCGTCTTATTTTCTGACATTAGCATCACAAACACACGTGACGGTTTAGTGTCCTGCGCTTTTATTAAGTCGTGTGCTGAGTGTCGGAGCAGGATATAAAAATAAAATTCTAAATAATATATGTTGGATTAAGTGCTGTTGTTATTTAAACTGATGTATAATGAGTTTTTCTTGATGGTTTGTGACATTGAATAAAAGCAAAGTCTTTCCTGAAATGCTTCACACTAACATTATTAAAGTCTCCTCGACATTCATTATGTACAGTTATAATTGAACAGACTAGTTAAAGGTTAGATTAGTGTTCCTGAGATTTCTGCTCGACTGCTTTCTCACTCATGGCTGCTTTCTAAGAACTTTCCAGAATCTGGACGATGCCACATGTACAGAACCAAGACTGGTTTTTTTTTTTTTTTTTTTTTTTTTCCCCAACAGCACATTTTCTCCTGCATGGAAAATCTAACTGCTTATTTCTTATCCCTCATCAGTCCAGCTGCAGGTTTATAACATCTGCACGCTGTCCAACTGTACGAGACGCTGCCCGCGCTGGTGCTGCGCCCGATTCATAAATATCTCTCGAGTGGAAACAGATGTTCTGTAGTTCAGTGGGTTTAAACGCACCATCAGGACAAGAAGCTGAACAAAAGACGTTGTGTTGCTTTTATAATCAACGATGCGTTTCTGTTCCAGCAGCAGAGGCATTGTGGAAATCTTGATCTTTGTTTTTAAGACTTGTGTCTTTGTGTCGTTTTTCTCTTTCAGGATGTAATAGTGCAGAACATGTCCTTTAAACCAGGCCAGACCCTGACTGTAACCGGAGTCGTGCACGATGGCGCCACCCAGTAAGTTATAAAACCTTGTTGATTAGTTCCCTGTAGCAGCAGCTCTGATAGTAGTGCAGGTTTATCCCAATGCACTTGTAATGATGCATCACACTTTCCATAGGAACAGCGGTTTATATCTGCCATATACACTTTATAACAGCATGAGCTTTATAACAGTCATGAAGGTTCTCCTCCTCACCGTGTCCAGTGTTTTCACGCAGCTCCATATCCACAGTGTGTAAATGTGTTGGTTTTTTTTCCCTCCATTTTTGCAGTTTTGCTATCAACATAGGGACGAGTCCCGAGGAGCTCGCTCTGCACGTGAACCCTCGCTTCGAAGCCCATGGAGATATCCGCACTGTGGTGTGTAACTCGTACCAGGGGGCCTGCTGGTGTGAGGAGCTCAGATCAGACAGCTTTCCCTTTAATCATGGCGAGGAGTTTAAGGTGGGGCTTAAATTTATTCTCAAATTCAACTAAAGGGAAAACTATCATCAAAACCCACCTCTTTTCCTAAAAAGTCATCGCATCGAATATTCAGCTTCTTTTGGCGGTAAATGTATTTTGTTCCTGAAAATGCCTGAAACAATGTTTGTATAATCTAAAAGCATATTGTTTCAAAATAATTCTTTTTCAGTGTGATTGAAGGAAAGCTCAAGTAAAAAAAAAAAATAAAATAAAAATCACAGTCCAAAGTGTGACCAAAGAACATATGGTGGAAAATAATCAGTATATTAATTTTATTTGATTAAAAAATCACATACAGCCAAATTTGTCATTCAAAAGATGGCTTTTATGTTTATTCTCTCCAAAAAAAGAAACAAACAAACAAAAAAAAAATCACAATTCAGACACTCCATGTGCAGTAACGGTAGTGTAGTAACAGCAGCTCATTTTCAGCAGAAGATGGAGTCAGCTTGCAGTTTTCCCTTCAGGCAGCAGAGGGCGACAAAACCTACAAACCTTTTCCCAATTGTCAAACGACAGAATACGGCTAAAGAGTCTCCGTCATCAAGATGAGGTTGTCTAGGAGTCGAGTCGCGTCAGCTGGACTTAATTCTTGTTGGGTCGAAACATTTCACTTCTCATCCATGTAGCTTCTTCAGTCTGAGGGAAGTCGGTTAGTTCTGCATGTTTGTTTCCTTCAGGGTCACAGCAGGTCCTCATCGGCCTGAAGAGGCTCGTTAGCTGAACAGTGGAGGAGGAGAAGGTGAGAGTAGCAGGGAGAGATGTTAATAAGAAACGGCACTGGAGAGAGATTAGTGAGAGACCTGCGAGAGTAGGAGGAGTCCTGAGGTGTGGTCCTGCTGATGGTCATGTGTATAAATCGCCCTCATTTCTTCCTCCCTCAGATAAAGATCACATTCAACAATGAGGAGTTTAAGGTTGTTCTCACGGATGAGTCGGAGATCCACTTCCCAAACCGCCCAGGCGCTGAGCAGTACAGCTACATGAAGTTCGAAGGCGAGGCGCAAATCTACGGCATCGAGATCAAGTAGAGATGATTCCTGTCAATGTGTTGGTGTGTTCTCTGACTCGGCTGATCTGTGCACGCTTCCCCCCCGCTGCCTTACACTGTGGCACTGTGCAGCTAAAGCACGCGAAGTAGAACCCGAGAGAACAAACACGCTCATTTCTCTCTGCATAATCAAGTCCAAATTCACGGCGATGCTTTTTCTGGCGGTTATAACATCATTAAAAAAAATTCAAGGTAAACAAACACATGCAGTTGCATTTAAACTGTGATTAGTAGCTGAAACCAAATGAAGTTCTTTTATGTTGGCGATGTTCTGCTGCTGGTTTCTTGGAAAATAAAATGAAAAATAAAATGAAGACTGGACTCAGTTTTTGTCTTGCTGTGAGATTATTTCTAGTTGCGGCACCGAGCTGTTGGGTCTGGAGTGTTCGTCAGCTGGGTTGATTAATTCAGCAGCTCTGGCAGTGGTGTGGGTTTATATTAATAATAACTAACAGTGTCCATAATACCAGTGAGCGTGTGGTACATACCGTATTACACCAGTGTGTTACTGTGGAACTTTAGAACACCAGGCATGGATGAAGAGGGCGCAGTGGCACGGCAGGGGGTTCTGTGGCCGTACTACGGTGTGGTCTGGACCTCAGTACTTTAGTGAATACCGTCTGACTTTATCGGGCTGTGAAAGCTCAGCATATGTGAACATGTTATGGGTTTTTTTGTATGTACTACTGGTATGGTGCAGTTACAGACTGTACTGTAGGCAAAGAGTTTTAACATACAATATAGTGTTTCATTAATGTTACATACAAGCAACGGTATCATACACACACACTCTCTCTCTCTCTCCCTTTCTGTGTGTGTGAAAGCTAAAAGTGTTCGCCTTCATATGCGTATGAACTTGAGTAACATCTAATTCTTAATCCATAGGGTTTAATATGATGTCGGCTCTTTGCAGCTGTAACAGAATCGACTCTTCTAAATAAAACTGCATCTCAATAAATGAGAATATTATCAAAATGATGATTTATTTCAGTAATTCAATAAAAAAAAATCAACTCATCATTACAGGTTCGTTTGAAATTTGAATATTAATACCAAAAAACACAGAGTTGTTGAACTGCTGAACAGGACGCAGACTGAGCGCCGCATGGCTGCAGCAATTCATGCAAAATGAGCCCCGAGCAAGTATGGATACGTTTCAGTAGATTTCTGTGTTAAAAAATGGTTTTAAGTAATATTCAAATTTCCTGAGATACTGAACTTTGGGTTTTCATTAGCTGTAAGCCATCAAAATTAAAATGCACTCTTGAAGCATGTTACTCTGTTTAATTAATCGATATCATGAGTTTCACTTTTTGAATCGAATTACTGAAATGAAATTAAAAAAGCCTTGCGAGCTTGGAGATCCGTTCGCCCCTCTGCGTTGATGTGGGTGTATTCTGGGAGGAGGAGGGGGAGGGGGGTCTGGGGTTATAGCTTTGGTTTATGGAGACGATTTAGTGCCTCGGTGCCGAAAAATGAGAGACGAGACATCATCATCTGACCACCTGCAAAGAAACCCGGCGGGTCCGGACCTCCGCGTGCCGGATGCTGAGCGTTCTGGGCCGCTGCTGCTGGATAGAATCGCTCTGAGTGTGTGAGTGTGTTATTGCACAAATCTACACCCCTCTAGCCAAGTTACACCTGAAATCCCAATGAGAACCAAGTCAGCTTCAGGCTTTTCATCCACTTGTAAGAAATGTTACCATAGTAAACTATAGTACATACCATAATACACCATTGTATATTACCACGGTACTTTACCACAGTATAGAGCACCAGGGTAAGTGCTGTGGCACTTCAGTGGGTACTGTGCTGGTACTATGGTGTGCACCACTGAACCGTAGTGAACATCATGGCACCTGATGACCTCGGAGACTTGGTCATCATTGTGGTGCCCAATATGTACTGCGGTGTTCAACAAAGTATTGTGTGGTAACCTACGGAGGGAACCATAACGTGTGAACCGGCACTGCAGAGGCTATTGTAGGGATATTTCTGTTATATATACATTACCAGACAGTGTCCTGCTGCGTCTTCCATTGAACTGTACTACAGTATGTAGGACACAAGTGTGTATCATGGTAGAACCATGTGCCACTTCTACTGTATCAACAAGTAAGTGTCCTGCCTGGTACTGTGAGAAACACCACGGCACTACATACCATACTGTACACCAGTAGCCTGGTAAAATGTCCAGAAAGTTTAAGGGAATGTCACTGAAATTCTGCAAAAATGTAAAGTAGCTTTGTGGATTTCTTTAGTTCTGTTTATTACTTTATCATACGGATGCCTGACATTCCTTAATGTGTCACATTCGATTGATTTTGGTACAGTATCACTAAATATCACACATGGATCAATTACAGCCTTGATGAATTTCTCACCTTTCTGTAAAAATCTTTTTCATAGTCTTTTGTGTGTGTGTGTGTGTGTGTGTGTGTGTGTGTGTGTGTGTGTGTGTGTGTGTGTGTGTGTGTGTGTGTGTGTGTGTTTTGTTATGAGATGTAGACCAGACATAGTCGAAAGCTTTCCATGAAGCAGGTGAAGATGTGAACCAGTTAGTCTATTGTGGTCAGTTACACACAAAATTCAATTCAATTCAATTTTATTTTTAACAAAGGTCAGATGGTGGTGGACTTTGCAAAGAGGATGGAAACGGCGTTGGTGAATACTTTCGTCCAGAAGAGGCAGGAACACAGGTGATCAGGGAGACAGGCAGGACGGTACTTGGTGTATCATCAGGAAAGGGGAAAGTGGACAAGGAGACTTGGAGGTGGAACGAGAAAGTCCAGGAGTGTATACAGAGGAAGGGGTGAGCCAAGAAGACGTGGGACACAGAGAGGACTGAAGAGACAGGAGTACAGGGAGAGGCACGTGAGGTGAAGGCAGAGGTGACAAAGGCTAATCAAGAGCATATGAGGACGTGTTCGCGAGGTTGGACAGTAAGGACGGAGACGTGGATCTGTACAGGCTGGCGAGGCAGAGAGATGGAGATGGAAATGATGTGCAGCATGTTAGAGTGATAAAGTACTTCTTCCATCTTCCCATCACCCTCCTGGCACCTGTCAGTACATTTCCAGCCATATCTTCAAAGACTTGATGAATGAGTTAAATGAAAGAGAACAAAGAGTAGAAGAGGTGACTGGTGTGGAGCAGGAAGTAGCAAAAATCAGTAAGAGTCAGGTGAGGAGGGCGATGAAGAGGATGAAGAGTGTAAAGGCTGTTGGTCCGGATGACGTACCTGTGGAGGTCTGGAAGTGCTGAGGAGAGGATGCAGTGGAGATTCGGACTCGTCTGTTTAACAAGATCCTGGAGCGTGAGAGGATTCCAGAGGAATGGAGAAGTTTACTGGTGCTGATCTTTAAGAACAAGAGGATGTGCAGAGCCGTGGCAGCTACGGAGGCATAAAGCTGATGAGCCGTACGATGAAGCTTTGGGAAAGAGTAGTGGAAGCTGGGTTAAGGGCAGAGGTGAGCATTTCTGAGCAGCAATATGGTTTCATGCATAGAAAGAGAACAACAGATGCAGTATTTGCTTTGAGGATGCTGCTGGAGAAGTACAGAGAAGGTAAAAGAGAGTTGCATTGTGTGTTTGTAGATTTAGAGAAACGTGGCGAGATCCACAACCAGCAGCTTACAGGTAAAATGACACGATGTAATTTGATCGTTATCGCTGTGTTTTGCATTTCTTTAACTTCTTTATAAATTCTGAAGTGTCCCTGATGTCTTTGCACTGCTGCCTCTAATGAGACGCTTTTCCTCTTATTTTTTCTTGTCTCTCCGCTGCTACGTTTTCATCCTCAGGTTGCTCACATAGCGATTAATTACGTTTGATGCTGCAATGATGACAAAAGAAGAAAGAAGAAAGAAGAAAGAAAGGATTCTCATTTTTTTTCCTATTGACTCCGGATTGGCTTTTTTATCTGAACATATAAATGGTAACTAAGTGTTAAACACCGTATGTGACCGTGGCAGTAAATACTGCGTTTATTAATGCTGATTAATGTCCAACAACCAGAGACACAAATCCTGTACTTAAAAAAAAAGAGAGAGATATTAATATTAGAGGTCAATTATTACTCAAGTAAAAGTAAAAGTCCTCCATTTAGATGTTTACTTAAAAGTAAAAGTACAGAAGTACTCGCCTTCAAATTCACTAAAGTAATTTATTCCTCATCACAAGAGAAACACATAACGGACAGCAGGTGGCAGTATTCCTGCTCTGAGTATTACACACTGATGTGGTTATGTAACGTGATGCAGAAACATAGTTAAGTAGACCGACAGACATTTGCTGTACTGTGCAGTGGAGTAAAAGTAAAAATAGTGTTTAATAAAACTACTAAATAAAGTGCAGATATGTGAAACTTCATCATATTTATTATTACATATTCATATATTACATTTCCTGTTAATAGAACAAGTGGGTTCCTGTCGTCACTCACGTTCCAGCAGCCGTACACACTCGTCCCCTCACCAGCTGCTCACGCAAGTCAGAAAGATCAAAACGTAAACTCCTGAATTTTCTTTGAAGTTTGTTGTTTCGCAGAATCAGGATTGTCCTGCTGAAGGTTTCACTGAGGTTTGCTGTAGCTCTGATTGAGTTCATTATATTTCACTCATTTATTAAATTTACGATATGAACGGCAACTTAAACGCACCTGAAGGTATTGTTAATGTTTAAAAAAAAACTTTGTTTAAATAAACTGAACTGGTGATGGCGCTACTCCTGTACAGTGACCCTGCAGTATGACATTATTATGATACCTAATTATACTGATTATATTTATATTGCGATTCTTGTTTGCGTATCATGATGTTATGATTTTATAAATGTCCCGATTCATTCGATTTTTTTCTCAGATTTTTTCAAATTCTAAACAAATTAAAGTTAAGAAACAGAAATTTGCTTCTGCCACACATCACACACAATGATGTGCTCCATAGCCCCGTGTGAATGGTTTAAAGTGCACCACCTGTTGGATCATTGAGGAACTGCAACCTCACATGCAAATAAATATATACATTAAAATGAATGAAGAATATTTTGGAGTCAGTTTGGTGATACATGAATTGCCCCACTAGAGAACTGTGATATGTAACTGCGTCCTGACTCTCACATTAAAAGCACTGAATCTGGTTTTCTGGACTCTGCAGGCTACTTATCCCACGATGCATCCTTCAGTTCTTTAGTGGTTCCTCTGACTTAAACGTTGTTTCTGCCTTTAAAACTTACCACAAAGTTTCTCTAACATAAAGGGTTCTGACGGTTCCGTTTCTGGACCCCTTAATTATCTAATAACCCCTGAAAGACCCCCTGAAGAGCCTCTTGTGCTAATAGTATAATTAAGGTCCTTAACTCGCAGAACAGAACTTCTACACTTTCCTAAGTGTGCCAAAGGGTTCGATAAGGGTTCATTGGTTAATTATGTGATCAAATATTCCATTTGGTTCAAAAGTCCACCTTTTCGTCTCCAGGCAAAATGATTAAATGAAAAGCATGTTTGTTTTTTTTAATGTTATGAAAATAACCGACACGTCTGTTCAGCACAGGCCTGAGATACACAGGAACAGAGCTGCAGAGTCGAGCAGTGGAGGTTGTTCCCTATTCTGCATCTCGATGAGTTTTAACAGGCAGGTGAGAGAAAAAGAAAATAGCTGCAGACTCTCATGAGGATAAAGGAAATGTGTTACATAGAGAAAAAAAACACTGATGAAATTATGCAGGAAAGGAGGCCTCTCCTCAGGATTCGACAATCAGCTTTTAAGCACAATCTGAATCCTCAGGGTCACACCTACAGCGTGACAGGAAATTGAATTTGTGTGGCCACTTGAGGCATCATGCACGCGTTTCTGCGGTGAATAACTGAGAAGGTGTGCATGTGGAGCTCGTGTCCTAAGGGTTCCTCTGGATGTGAGTAAGCTTCCTGGAGTGTGTGCTGACCGGACAAAACCTATTTCAGTCACAAACTGTGTGTGTGTGTGTGTGTGTGGATTCATACATCAGTCCCTCCCGCTGGGCGTCTGTTCAGCCCTTGTTGGAAAGTCACGGCCTGTTTGAAAACCTCTGCGGAATCTGCTGGAAAGAAAAACGCGGCACAAAGCCGGAGCCAGAGATCGATAAGCATCTTCCTGAGTCCCTCACCACGGCGACGCCGTCGATACCGAGGCACAATGGCCTTAACGCTTGGCAGCTTCATATCTCCTAATTGCTATGATAAATATCCACACCGGTCAGACAGAACATTAGAACGTCTGAGCAGTGAAGTGAGGAACATTGATTATCTGGTTACAGACGCACCAGTCGAGGGGAGGGACGCCGGCAGCGCGCGCTCAGGTCACAGCGGCCGTGCTGAAGTTTGGTTAAGGATGTTTATGATCCTCAGACAAAAGTGTGTTTTGTGTTTTTTTCAGCTGTCATCTTAAAAGACAAAGGCACTGAGACCTGCTGCTCACTGCTGCTCAGTGTGGGACTCCACGGCTTAGTGGTAAAGCCTTTGTCTTGGGCTCAGATGCTGCTGATTTGAATCCGGCGCCTCACTGCGCTCGATGAGGTGGAGAGGACGCAGCCAGGGGACTGCAGTGGACAGCCAGTGAATGGAGTAAATGGTGTTTTTTTTTCAATTACAGATGAAAACTATGGCCTTCGCAGTGTTGTTTATAATACAAACCTCCGTGTTTTCAGAGCTGAATGGCACGTTTCACATCCTGCTCTGGGTGGGGGGACAGAATTACTCACCCTCTCGTCATGCACTTCAGCACCTTCCACATCTCTTGTCCTATAGTTCTGTCCTGCAACATCACATCCTGGCTGGGGTTTGAACCAGCAACCTCTCAAGCTAGAGGCCAGCGCTCACCCACCTGACCTCAGGCAAAGCCTCACTTCCAGGATCTCATGTTTGTTCCCTATTTAAAAAAATCTTTCACCTTTATATATAAAACACAGGATTCAAAACAATAATGTCACACTCAACATACAAGCATTTAATAGTAAGACATAAAGCCCACCCACAGTCAGGTCCACAACTACATGAGCTCCATGCCCATAGGGGGTCTTTTGTGGAGCTTTTCACCTTCCTGTCTTCAAACCTGACCCAGATTTGAACCAGTAACCATTGCATCAAGAAACAAGGGCTTATCCACATGACCTACAGGACCTCATACTTATGTTCTGTTTCTCAGAGCTTTTCACTTCATTGACATGAGGTACAGCTAAGGTAAGTGAGATGTGAATTAGATTTTACTTTAGAAATAACACATATATTTATGAGTGTTTAGTTATTTACCTTTAACATAATTAGTAGTTAAAGTCATTACTTATACGGAGTACTATCTGCAGGGCTTCAGCCCACCTCCTGCTGAGGAACACAGGAAGAACTCAACTGATGTTAATAAATGATGAGAACAACGGAACATCACGGACCAGAGAGATGTTCGATGGTCTTCTCATCTTCCTCTCCCAAATCCTCTCGCATATGGAGATCACTTTGATACGCACTGTGTCTTCTGTTTCTTTTGACTTTCTAACATTAAAATAACTTTTTGATGA
>JAAGKR010012272.1:0-16921 GCA_011419295.1 Clarias macrocephalus
AAAAAAGATTCTTGACATGAGAGCAAAACTCCATGCACTGGGTTAAGTAACACAGGAGAATTTGTTACATGCTCAAGCCAAACAATCCTGAGTATATAACACCTAAATTTGAACAGAAGAGGGAATGTGCTCTTATTACTACTCACATCAAGTTTCAAATTAATCACAAAACGGCAAGTGCCCTTTGAAGTCTTCAAAGGTTTACCACCTCAATCAGGCCTGAACCAGTTGAGGGAGGCATTCCCTGTGTCTCTGGCAATGGAAGTTCCTGAGAAGGCAGCTAAGTTTCCCTGTGGAGACCACCTCTTACTGTCACAGAGAGAGCAGGTTGCCAAAAAAAAAAAAAAAAAAAAAAAAAAAGAGTTTTTGGATGTGTTTTCACCTCTGACCTTTTTTCCATCCACATGGTTTGCTTGAGCACTAAAAAAGTTGTTCATCATGAATTTAAAGCTATGTTTGACATGAGGATAACAGTTGCACAGTGCCTGGAGCAGCCTAGTTGTCTTGGTCCCCAAGTCTGACGGTTTTGTCTGGTTTTGTGTAGACTTTTGCACAGCTAATTATGACGCTTAACCAGTGACCTGAACTAATGACCGATGGTGGGGGTGTTTGTAGGTGAGGGCATGGTTTGGTGTTGGTATGTGAAGGGAGCAAGGGTCATGTGAAGGGAAAAGAATGCACACTTGATGAAAATGTGTATAATTAGTGCTTGCCTGTTTTTAATGAGCCCGGGGAAGCATTAAAAGGGCATGCAAGAGGGGGAACAGAGAGAGAGAGAGAGAGAGAGAGGTCCACTTGAGTCAGCCAGGAATGTAGTGTAGTATATGCTGAAAACCAAATTCAAACCAAGCATAGAAAAAACATTCAACTCTGTCACCAGTGCCCATTTCCCTTCCCTTACGTAAACTTGTTACACAAAGGATCCCAGTAATTTATTTTTTTTTTTTATTCTCAAAACATCAGTGTAAGGTTAATCGGGAAATGCTATGATCATTGGGGCACAAAGTCTCAGTACAATTTGAGCGTGCTCTGAATGGAATTTATTTATTTATTTATTTATTTTGTGTGTGTGCTGGGTGTGTAAACTACAGAATTTAAACTTTTATTACATTAATCATCAATGTCTTGCCTACAACACAACACTATTTCAAACAAAATAACAAGTACATAACAAGAGTTAGATAGGTACAAGATTCATAGTGCAGGTTTAGGCATTTAATGATGTTTCTACTACTGTATGTGATGATAATATACTGTACTATCAATTTGGGGCGTTGGTGGCAGGTTTCTCGCCTGTCATGCGGAAGGCCTGGGTTTAATTCCCAGATAATGCCCGAACCCTAGCCATTTAATGCTGTGCCGGTCTCATGCTCAGATAAAATGCGAGGGTTGCATTGGAAAGGGCATCCGGTGTAAAACCTGTGCCAAGTTGTTGTGAGAATTGGATGGTCCACTGTGGCTATATAAAATAAAAGGAACAAAGTAAACAAAACCTTGTGTATGGTAAAGATTTTGCTTCCTTTATGCCTGGGGAGCAATGAGTGAAGTGCGTCTTCTGTGATGGATGAGATAAACAGTGCATTATATGGTGTAAACTGCATGTTTGTCATAATTGTGGCAATGTGTAGAACTGTGTAGGCCTGATTGTAGTGTGTCCCAGTCAAAAGTTTCAGGACACCAGTCAAAAGTTTGGACACAAGTTGGGATTTATTTTTTACATTCTAGAACAGTACTGGACTTCAAACTATAAAATACATATGGCATTAAACAATTAAGTAACAACAACAAGAACAAAAGTCGAGCATTATTTTAAGACACGAGGGTCTGTTCAGCACCCATTTTTTTATTTAGCACCTCTTTTTAAATTATTAAATATTTGTGTGTGCATGTGTACACATGCACAATTTAATAATTTAAAAAGAGGTGCTAAATAAAAAATTTAGCATTAGAAACAGATGGAAAGATACAAGTGCATGTCAAACGAATGTTAATAATCAGAACATAACAATCATGGGTATTAACATCAGCAAACAACATGGCTCAAGGCAGAACAAGGTCAAAAACAAGAAACAAGATAAAAAAAAATTATGTCAATACAAAATGCATGCTGGGAACCAAACTGGGAGAGACAGAGTTGTATATGTGTGTGTGTGTGTGTGTGTGTGTGTGCGTGTGTGTGTGTGTGTGTGTGTGTGTGTGTGTGTGTGTAAGTGGGTTCTGGTGTTCAAGATCAGTAATCCGGTGAGTTGGGTCATGTGTGCTGGGAGTTTGAGTCCTTGGCGGCCATGTTTGTAGGCTGTGTTATGTTCTGGTTGAAAAAATAAATTAATAAATCAATTGAAATGTAAAATGTTTTCCTAACAAGAAAAGTACAACATGATCCAACCTCTAAGTATTTTAAATGGCATTAGTAGATCAAATGAGAGAGCTGACATAAGTATTTTAAATGCATTATTCCTCTCAGGAGCTTGGTTTTGGGGCAGAGTAGTTTGTGTGGTTCAGTGATGAAGAGTGGCAGGAATGGAGTCCAGCAATGGCATTTTCATTTGCTGCTTTAATGCGTGCAAGGGCTTTCTGTGTTATCAGCTTTTGTCAGGAAAAGACTCTGTCTTACGTTTGACAAGCAGGGAAATTGGAACATGGGTGAAGGTTTAGGGAACTCCTAAAATCATCTCTTTTGAGAAAAACACAGGGAAAAATGCAACACCGGAATAACTAATACTATACATATAGCAGAAAAAAGCCATAGGGGTATTTTTTGGCCTGTGGAAAGAGCAATGTAGTGTGTTGCTAATTTATTATATAGCAAAGTTGCCTTATATAGAGCAGTTTAACATGGGGATGTTGCTAGTTGACTAGGGCTTTTCAACCAATTTTAGGCTAAACTTAGGCTTAAACAGTCTCAGTTCTGCTCATCTTTGCCAGGTTTTGATTTTGAAAACACAGTCCATAGTCTTTAGAATAATTAGACATTATAATTCTACGTTTGTCATTCTCAAAGAATTTCTTTCTTTTTTTTCTTCTAAAACTCTAGAATCCATACCATATGATTTGTTTATATGAGGTTTATATACAGTACAATAATCAAGTTAATGTATTTGAAATCTATAAACAAAAGCATCTGCAAAGCATGTTATTCAGAAAATATGTTTGACAAAAGTTGATTTACAGGAACAGTCACAAGCCACCAAAGATTACGATTTTTCAGCATGAATTTGTCTTTTTTTCAATTACCAGTGTTGTTGAATTTTTTTCAATTCAATTAATCAGAAGGGTTTAATTAATTAAGCAATATCACAGGGGCGGGAGTGATATTGTATTAAATATCAGTGCAGCTGTGATTTAGTCATTGGTATCACAGCCGTGCTGATATTTAATACAAGAGCACAACCTCGTGTGTGATATTATTTTATAAAACAGTTTTACAAATGCTATTCATTGTCCTCAGATCATAAATATTGTTTATTCAACAAGTTATTTTGCTCCACCAACACATATCCTTTCTTGACTAGTTAAAATAGCATTGGACTGGTGACCATTAGTTAGGATATACAGCTAACATAATTAACAGGGGTAAAAATAGTTTTAAATTCTTACTGGTACTATGTAGCCAAAAGCTGAGGAGAATATCTAAGTATAAAAAAATAAATATTTACTTTATATTTTCACTCATTTCGCTGTAGAATATCAGCTACCTTTCAGTTTCCAGGGTTGTATCCCAAATAGAGTTAAGTGTAAAGCTGGCGTGCTATGTACTGTAGAGTGTATAATCCCTTAATCCACGCACCAAGTAGTGCCCTTGATCAGGTGTAATTCACATGACTTGTATTTTAGATGTGTTTTCTTGCTTTTGTGACTTGTTTTGAATATGTTTTTTGGCAGGCAGCTGTTCTCCTCTCTTTCCAGTATGGCAGACTACACTGACCTACTTTCACCCATGCTGGCGAATGACAGTGTAATTAACTATACATATAGTTAAAACTCTCAGTGCTGTCATGCTCTATAACACCACTTATAGAATGCCTCTCGTACAATCAGATTACTTGGTTGGAACAAACTCACTCATACTTACTCACTGTTCATCCCAGGAGACTTATGGCATGAGGCGTGGTACAGGGCACACACATACACACACAATCTCTCACACACTATGGGCAATTTGGGAAAATCAATTAGCCTTACCTGCATGTCTTCAGACTGTGGGAATCAAGTATCTCATACATTTAGCTGATCTTATAGCTTATTAATTTTCCAATATGGCTGCCTTTCATAAAATTGCAACTTTTCAATAATGTTTGTATTGGTTCTTGATTCATCACGGATTATTCAGGTGAAATCCAGGACATTGTGTTTCTCTTCTTATTCTAAAATTTTCTTTGTGGTTGGCAAGTGCTGCCCAAGGACTTTTATAGCTATATAAGTTGTGGGCTTTCCCAGATAGGTGCTCACAGTGAGAATCAGTGGCATTATACATTACAGTATAAAAGAGCGCATTATGGTTCCTCCAAGGTTTTCTTTCTTCTTTTATTGTGTAGCAACAACAATCCAGGAGCTAGCTAGATAAGGGCATTTGGGATTAATTCACTAAAATGGCAGTGTGTGAAGCCTCAGGTTCACAGAGTTTTCTCATAATGAGTAGTTCCGGCTGCCAAGGACTCCACATAACCATGTCTCATATGAGTCATGGCTCATAATTCCACTCAGCATTTGTTCCAGACTATCTTTGCTAATGAGCCATTAGCTTTCACTCACACAAAGTACATCACCTTTGCTACCTGTGGAGGAATGTCGTCATGCGGATATATTGCTCTTATACACAAGCATACAAATTCAGATTTTATTAGCAATTAGATATGCAGATAGTCTGAGGCCAATACAAGGGCAAACAAAAAAAAAAGTCAAAACAGATCATTTAAAAGTTTTAAACCCACAAAACAAACAGAAAAGTGTATTGATATAGTACTAATAGACTTTGTAGTCTAGAAGTAATTGATAAAAAAATTCTTTAAATTTTGTATTTTTTATGGTATATGTTTATACAGTATACCACCATCTTCTCAAAGAAGATATTTAGACTGTTAGACTATGAAAATATGAATGCATTAACACTATGAAACATGCAATTATGCACTGCACAGTGAAAGTGTTCAACATCCATCCATCTATTTTCTGAACAGCTTATCTTGGGTAGGGTTGCACGGGAAATCTGGGGTTTATTCTAGGGGACACCTTAATGGGGTGCCGGTCACAATCAAACACCCACTCACATAACCAATCTCACAATACAGACAATTTGGGAACACCAATCAACCCAGAGGTCTTTAGACTGTGCACACCTGAGTATGCAGATGACAACCACCAAGCATCTGAACAATGTATAAACTCCACACACACAGGCAAGAGGCAAGATTTGAACCAAAATCTATTTTTGGTCTATTTTGTTTATTTGTTTATTTTATTTTATTTTTTTACAGTGTATAAAGATTATCAGCTTAACATCAGTCTCATACTGAAATGTTCAACTTAACCAGATTTACCTGTTAAACCCAAAAGGGTTTCAAAACTCTGCTTTAGCCCTTTACCACTGCATGGTGTAAATACTGAGGTGAATGACAGAAAGTCAGCTTTGATTAAAGGATTTTCACATCTATAATTTGTGAAGCATCTGTGAATCACACAAACCTGCTTTATCACAGTCCTATTAGTTCTGAGGCCCTAGCAAAAGATCTATCTTGAATAATAAATTGTTAATTTTTTACTACCAAAGAATGGCGCAGGAGTGTCTCTACACCTTTCCTCTCATAAAAAATGCAAGTTCTATGAATTGAAAACACCCTCTATGCCCTTCTGTCATCACAATGACACCACATCCTCCTTCTACCGTGATTACATTATGCTATTAACCATATGACACACACCATTCTGTTACACAATGATGAGTGGCATCACACAGGCATGCATTGCTATATGCATGAACACAGGACTGTGTGTCTGAAGTGAAGACATCTGCCCATTAGGGAATTGTTAACTTAATAGAAAAATCCATTCATATGGATGTATTCCCATATATATTATATATATATTCTCATTCAGCATACAGAATGTCTAGTATAATCTGTGACCTTGACTAGGGTAAAGTGGCTACTAAGGATGAGCGAGTGAATAAATGAGTAATTTAATACTTTTGTTTTTTTTAGGCTGAAATCTGTTAATGTTTTGTGTAGATTAGGCAACGATTAGGGTTTCAGAAACTGTAAATTTTGCTTCACTAATCTATGATGAAATTAATACTTAAATATACAGAAAAATGAAAGTGGGGACGCCCAACTATCCTTAACACACTAACTGTACATGCAAATTAGGATATCATCTGTTTAATCCACTGGTTTTCTTAAAAACTTTAAGTAAGCAGAAAACTGGGCATCTGGCCAGTCTAGCAACCTGCAGTACAGAAGATAGTCACTTTCACTCTTGTGTGTGACTCACTAGAGAGAGGGAAGTAATCATTAAAGACTATAAAAAAGGGCCACAAAAACGAGCAGCAACCTTGTGGGGACAACTTATATCTGCTGTAATTCACACATACAAAAAGTCAAAGTTAACAGTGCATTTTTTTGCAAGATGCTGAATACAACAAAACTCAACACACTGTTCAACATATTTTAGACACAGATTTTCTCTCTTGCTTAATATAAGATTTTTTTATTTTATTTTGTAAAATATGATTAGAAATATCCTTCATATTTTATATTTGGTTTGTTGCAATCTTATTTTAAGAAAGTGTAGATAAATCTACACAGCCCGGCCAAAAAAAGGATCATCAGTTGCATTTAACTAAGAGCATTCCATTGGATAATTATTGCAGTGACTAATATGTTTAGTTGGCAATACGTTATTTAACCCAACCTGATGCAGTAAGTAACTTCTCATTTCTTAAACACTGCTGCATACTAGGGAGCATAAAGAATAGACTGTGAAGCATTGGAAAATGGTTATGCATTCTGATGAGTCCAAATTTACCCTGTTCCAGAATAATGGCTACATTAGGATAAGAAGAATAGCAGATGAATTCATGCTCCATAATGTTCAGCAGTATTATGCACCCAAACAATTAGGTCAGCTGATGACCTGATTACATTTTTTCATCAATGGATTTTTTTCTTCCCTGGTGGCATGAATATATATATCAATAAGAAAATGCCAGGATTTACTGGGCTCTGTGAAATTGTGAAAGAGTAGTTCACGGTGCATGAATTTCACACATGAATTGGCCAAAACAGACATTGGGAATCTTGGGGATGTGTTGGAGAAAGATTTGGGCAGTGGTTTGACCCTCCTATCATCATTCCAAAATCTTGGAGACAAATAAACACATACAATTCTGGACAGAAATAAATGTTGTGACATTGCATAAGTTTATCAAAATGATCCATGGTGGATCAGTGCCATAATCAAAGCAAAAGACAGTCCAATGAAATATTACAGTCTGTGACTTGTTATTGGTCATGCAGTGTGTGAGTCTAAGTATATAGATATCTGTGTGGCATTACAGAATCATGTGGACACTTTACAAAGAAATGTAAAAAACTCAGGTCAATATGAATAATTTGTAAGACACAATAAGGCAAGGGGTCATTTAAATATTTAAAACCATTCTGAACAATAATGTTTAGAACACAATAAAGAAATAGTAAAGTGAAATGACAAATAAAAGAAAAAAACTTTTTCTTTCTTTATCATCATCATCATCATTATTATTATTATTATTGTTGTTGTTGTTGTTGTTAATAATAATAATAATAATAATAATAATAATAATAATAATAATAATAATAATAATAATAATATGTGCATTATTTTACTATTTATCTGTATGGTCCATATGTGCTGTATTATACATACTTGAGAAACTGATTTTATTAATAGAACTTATCTCATTCTTTCTGTCTTTTTAACATTAATTTGCTTCATTATTCTACAAAGCTAATGGTGACTACACCATTTGCACAGTGTGTAAGTGTGTGTCTGTCTCTTTCTTTCATTTTTATGCAAAGCTGGAGTAAGCCCTTCCTCCAACAGAGTTAATCCGATTGGACTCCTGAAGCTGCCTTTGTTTTTCTATTTTTCATTTATTCGGTACATCTATTTGATAATTCTATAATCATCAGATACATTATGAGGATCATCATTCTTTTAACTGGCCTGATGTGTGACTTTTTATTTATTTATTTATTTGTTTATTCAAACTAATGATCCTAATGGTCCTTAAATGATTTCATGATGATGAGCATTCCCAGTACAACTGAAAAGGTTATATAAAATATAGTACAATGGGAACAAGTATTATAAATGTTAGTAATAAAAATGTATACAACTAGTACTCACTCGCTAATCATTTATACCACTTTAACCTGTATGGAGGGTCACAGGGGGCCTGGAGCGTATCCCAGGAGGGCATGAGGCAGAGTACAGCCTAGACTGGTCTATCACATACAGTATCACATTATTATAAGGATTAATAGGGCATTTGAGGCTCAGTGGTAGGTCTCTCACCTTCTATGCGGAAAACCCCAGCCACTGGATGCAGCGCTGGTCCCAAGCCCGGATAAAAAAAAAATGGGAGGGTTGCGTCAGGAAGTGTGTCCGGCGTAAAACCTGTGCCACACTTGTGTGCGAACCTATTGGACCCCTTGCTGGGAACAGCCGAAAGAACAACAGCATTATATAAGGATTAATGTGGTAATACTACAACTATAACTAGTTGTATAACGGCTAAAAAAAATTAAAGTAACGAAAGTTCAAATGATCTTGGTTAAAAATAAAATATGCAAAGAAATATATAAGTCCAAGTCTCATCTATGTGCCAAATTCCAACCCAGTCTAACCTCATGGAACTGCCTCACCCTATGCCCAGTACCACCACAGCTGTGGGAGTTTTATTTTAGTGTCCTTAATTAAGCCTCAGTCTAGTTTAGTGTCTTGGTCTTTTTTTTTTCTGTTGTCTACACTTCTGTTTGAGACTCTGTTTATTACCTACTTGTTCCTGTTCTTATTCTGATATTCATTTAATCAACTTCTTTGACCTTCAATATATGATACAGTGCCAAAATGTTGCTTTGCAGATGAAATGAACACATTGGTTCATTATACGTGACATGCAGTTATATTGAGTGGAATTTCACATTCTTCCTGTGTTCTTTTGGGTTTCCTATGGGTTTTATGGTTTTCGTCCAAAAACATAATAATAATAATAATTATCACACCTCCAGGGCAGGGTTTTAAAATCTTCCCTTATTTACATAATTTACATATCATATTCTTGCATGTTCGGATTCCTTTGGGTACTCTGGTTTCATCTTTTCATCTTACAGCCCAAAGACGTTGTCACGGAAGGTCCGTGTCGGGCAGCCATGGAGGACCCAAAAGCAAACAACTGAACTGAAAGTTTTAATTTATTAAAACTTATGTTCTAATGTACAGTACATAATGCACTGTTTAGAGATAATGAGAAGCTTATGTATTCAAAGTGTGGAGTGGAGTGTGGATTGGAGTGTAGACATGCAGTGTAGGATTTGTCATTTTCAAATTTCCCATAGTGTACGAAGTGTGTGCATGTGTGCTCGTGCCCTGTAATGGGTTGGCACTACACCTAGAGTGTACCCGGCTTTGTGCCCTGAGTTTGCTGAGATGGGCTCCTGGCCACCCATGACCGATGATCCATGGTCATCCATGATAATGATAAGTGATAAAGACGATGGATGAAGGATACTGAGGCCAAAACAGTTATTGATGCTGTATAATGATTATGTCATGAAGTAGGTCAAATTATAGGTGACTCAAAGGATATAAAATCTAGTGAGCATTTAAGCCTGTGTAATCATTTTACACAACTGTCACTGATGTGCTCCATGTATCAGCAGTACTGGGCTCATTACACATACAGTAGCGCCCAGATTTGCTTCATATCTATACTGTTGGTTTTTTCTTAGC
Organism: Clarias macrocephalus; assembly: GCA_011419295.1. Taxonomy (NCBI): domain Eukaryota; kingdom Metazoa; phylum Chordata; class Actinopteri; order Siluriformes; family Clariidae; genus Clarias; species Clarias macrocephalus. Next base: position 9,991 of record JAAGKR010012272.1, read on the forward strand.
ACCACTGGTGATTCTATTTCCCTTTATTAGATGAAGTGGGATGTGGGTGTCCTTAGCCTTGATAACCCAATGGTTTCAACTGTCGATCTAACTGTTTTTCTTAAGAACACTTTACTTGAAGCTATTAAAAAAATTCTTGATCAACTCCAGCTGGGTCACCTGAGAGAGGGTGAGGTTGTGATCTCAGGAAACATCACTGATGATGTGGACCAGCGCATCCAGAGATGTGTCTATGCACATGCAGTAGGTCATTTCTTATTATTGGCTTATAATTTTTACATGTTATTTAAAACTTTATGTAACACTACACTTCTTATCAATCAATAAGAAGAACATAGCAAATAATAATAATGATTAAAAAAAAATAATAAAAAATAATTTTCTTTTCAAAATTTCTAATTGTCTGTTGTGTGTCTCCGGGGTTTCAAGGCCCCCCGTGTATACAGGATGAAGTGGAATAGACAATGAGTTAGTCAGGGTTTTCCAGATGAATAATACGTCAGATATTGCTGTTATTGTGTATTGATTAATAGTTGATGCAATTAAACGTGCTCTGTTATGGCCATGGTTTTGACTCCTGAAAAGATTTCTATGAAGCTCATATTGGTTTTTAATATTTGACATCTTCTGCAATAAAGAAACAAACCAAAAATTTCATTATCAATTCAAAATGATTTAATATGAATTTGAAAGTGACTTGTTTAAATCAAAATAAAATCTAAAATTGTACACAGAGTTAAACACAGTGTTCTCAATATGGAATAATACAATGCCTATTGTAACACAAATTTCCATTTGGGAAAAAAAATCTGGCAAGGTTAGATTACAGGTGATATACGCTACGATAAGTAACTGCATACCTTCTACTCCTGTTACGCTTACCTTGTAGATTTCTAAGTTGCCCTTCACTGACTGAAAACGCCCTAAATATAGGTGTCAGCAGCATGCACATCATCACACACTGTAACAGTTGAAACGTGTGATGTATACCAGCCTTGAGGGAAAGTGTCAGTTTCGTTTGTAATAAGTCACAGGGGCACAGTGGGACGAATGACAAAACATTATTATCACACATCACCATCTCTCTCTCTCTCTCTCTCTCTCTCTCTCTCTCTCTCTCTCTCTCTCTCTCTCTCTCTTGCTCTCCCACTCTTCTTGTCACAGTTACTCCCAACTCAAACTTAGGTACATAGGCCTTATCTATATGACACATAAGGAAAATTAATCCACTTTGCGAGAAGGAGGGGATGGTAATGTGATAACATGTCAGGGAGCTTATCAAAATGACCCACAATACTTGTGTCCTTACTTGAGTTTTATAAAGTTGTTGCTTTAACAAGGAAAATAACTTCTGCTTAAAATTCGGCTTAACATCAATAATCATACAGAAAACAAAGCAACACATGTAAAATGTCCATATATAATTAATGTGTGAAATATTATTTACTTATGAGATTTGTGCAAGGGTTGTGTATGTTGTTTTTCTTGAGAAGACTGTATCGATAATCCTGATAAATGTTAATGCAACAAAAATTAAGCTGATCAGATTATAATAATTCCCTGACAATTTCACTCCAGTGGGAAGTAACAGTATGTGAAAGGACTTAAAACTTAAGTCTTATTGAAAATATACTAGTATATATTCATGCATAGAAATTACTGTACATATGCTAATAATGTGACATAATTACTAATATTATATGACTGTAATATGCATTATACTATTTTTCATGTCCTGAACAGTAATTTAAGAAACATAGGATTATGACTCCCAAATGAGACATATAAAGACACATGGTATTATCTCAGTGGTGGAATGGTAATATTCAGCCAGTGGTTATTGTCTGAGGTTTTACTGACAGATTTTTCTGCACAGATATTTTCATCTTAGTGTGACTAATCAGCGGGATCATACAAGCTTAGTCATGGCTATTTGAGTCTTCTTTTTTTCTCATCTTTACATATGATTTTGGAAGACTATAGCTTCTCCTTTCACTGATCCCTGAGTGGTGTGCATTATCTTTGCTGATGAAGCACTTTGCACCAACATGTCCTGTTCAACTTTAAACTTATTGATCTTCGTTAAACGTTTAGTATTTATTCAATTATTACTGAAGTACACTGTGGTTACAGCATTGTGTCCTCTTATGTCCAATTGGCCATAACGTTACAACGTAAAACATTAAGTCCAATGTTTTGCAGGTCCATCTAGTGCCCATGGGGTATCTCAGGGGAAGAATTCACAAGACCTTTGGCCTACTGGTCTGGCACCAGTATTTTGGCAGCGGATCATTTTGGTGCTGTGTGTTGCAAGACGGGCTTTGTGGATTAGCGTTGTTTGTCCTAGTGGTTTGGAACTAGTGGTTCCTTATAATTCCTTAAGGAGCCCTTTTTCTTAGATTTATAATGTATTTTGGAAGAAGGTATCAGGTATTAACTTATTAGAGGTTTCCTGATGCTACATTGAAAATTTCTTGTCCGGGTCATTGAGGTTAGTTTATACCACATAAAACAGCACATAAACTCTGTACATTATCCTGGTTATAAAAAGTGTCTCACCTAGCAGAAAAAAAAAATGTAGATAGGATCATATAACAACATTTTTCATACTTCTTCTTAACTACTTCTACATAATGCTTCTTATATCCTGATCCATGCTTCATATTTTTGTAAATATGTGTGCACATTTATATTTTTATCAGTAAAAGGAAACATATTTGCTAAATTAAATTTCATGCCTTTATATGTAGTGTCTGTAATTTTTCTTTTAATTCACATCTTTCAATGATATTAATTGACATTCAGATGAAACTTGACCAATTTTGATTTCACATGAAAAGACATAAACAATAAGAAGTGTATTATTAAAAATTACGAAACTGTTGATATATTACAACATGAATTTCACATGTTTACAGACACTACAGAGTTTTAGCTTTTTAAGCTTTTACCAAAAAAATCTTTAAGCCATGAAGTCATATGCTTCTAGAAGCTTTAGCCAATTTTAATATACTTATAAAAATATGAATAATAATATAAAATCAGTACTACTGCTCAGTTTTAGCCATCAGCAAATCACAAGGTTGTGTAATAAAATACACATTAACGGTCATATTTGCAATTTGAGGGTATAAAGGTGATTACAGCCTTTCAGCTTTAATTATTTGACCAAAGGATTGCATTTAGAAATTCCAGGCATTTTGATTTTTACAAGCTCAAAAGTATTACACAAAGTACTAACTGATAAGCAGTTTCATAGCCAGTACTATCAAAAACCAAGAACCAAAAGGCCAGGTTAGATTTCACTAAAAAAGACCTCTAAAATAGCCCGCATGGTTAACTTATACCACGATGATTTAAAAAAGATATGAAGAAGGAAAAGAAGTGCCCACGTTCATGTGTAGGTAGATTTACGGCATGGAACTTTATGGATGCCTGTGTCACTTGGTCACCAGTGTTTATTGATGATATGAGGGCTGAAAGAAGTAGCAAGATGAATTCTGAAGTGTGTAGGGTAATACTTTGCTCAGATTCAGCCAAATGCTACTAAGCTGAAATGAAAGTGCTTCACAGAACAGATGGATAATGACACAAACATTGTGAGAAAGCAACCCAAGGCAAACAGAATGTTCTTAAAGGACTGAGTCAGGCACCTGATGTCAACACAATTTAGCTGCTCACTTACTGCAGACAAAACTGAAGGCAGGAAGGCAGACAAACAAGCAGGAAGGCAGATGCAGGAAAGGCCTGGCAAATACTCATGAGAGGAAACTTGATGATGTTCCAGGGTGAGTTCCAGGTTTTATAAATTTAAAAAAAAATTTGCATCTAAGTATTAAAATAATTCTAATTAATTGCCCAATTACTTTTGACCCTGTGAAAATGGAAGGATTATGCAAAATGTCCTTTTGCATAATCCTTTTTTATGCCTAAACAGCTAATTATTCCTAAACAGCTAATGCAATATTTTAAATCCATTTTGGTGGTGCATGGAGGCAAAAAACCAAAAATCATGTCACAGTCCAAATACAGTGGTACCTCTTTATACAAATTTAATCTGTTGCAGGGGTGAGCTCGAAATCCTTTAGTGCGGAATGCATTTTCCGATAGAAAATGATGTAAATGCAGATAATTTGTTCTAGCCACCCAAATATTAGATATATTGTCAATTTAGAATCGTAACATTTAGAAAAGACATGAAATGAAGTAAAATGTGAAATAATAGACATTAAACTACACTCAATCTTAATTTGGGACTGCCTTAAAAAAAATGAAAGTGGCACCATTTTATTCTTCTTTATTATTTTTTTTCTTGATAACATTCTTGGAATCCATGATGCTATGTCTGCGCAAAATCCTGCACAAAATGGCAAAAAAAAAGACGGGAAAAAACACAAAATATATGTAAATTAACATTGCTGGTCTTCCACTTACCCAAAACAAGTTATAATGAGCTACCGGTAGTATGTGTAAAAGAACGTATGAGCAACTGGAAGTATGCACTACCAGCTCGGATACAAAATTTAAACAAATTTCTGTTACGTGGTGCGGTATGGATGTTATAATATTGCTAAGAGCCCTAATGCAGGGATTTAGAGGGGGTCAATGAAGTAGGAGTTTGGGAGAGTGCTTGTGATACGCACAGGAACACCTTTCCGTTTGGAGATAGCGTGGGATTATTAATTATGAACTTAAAAGGAAACGAAAGGAAACTGAAAACAAAATAAACAGAGTTCCGTCTTCTGCGTTAGACCGGACAGGGCTTTGGTAACTAAAGATAAAACCTATATCCTCTTGAGGTCTATGCCCTTACTGAGGATTTATAGGAGAGAGTTTGTGTTCCCTTTCAAAAGCTACACTTGATGCTGCGTGAAAATGCTATGGGAACATCTCTTTGTTCTCCGGGTATGAAGCCTGTGTGTATCAAAAATGTCGAATACTTCGGCTTATAACCTCAGTCAGGTGACGTCACTCGATAAGGCGCACCTGCAGGTTATAAATAGGAGTGAACTGGAAACATCCTCAGATCTTTTTGTCTTCAGGACCGCTTTGTGTTTGCGTGCGTGTGTGTGTGCAACAGAATCACAGTAGGAAAGAAAAAACTTTACTTACCAATAATGGCAGAGTTGGTTGAGAGATGCGTGCATCCGTGTGATAGATTTCTTTCGGAGGGCGATCTCCACGACTTTTTCTTTGAGTGCTTGGGTTTCAAGGAGAGTGCGAGCATTGTGATCTCCTCCCTATTAAGGCGCTTTGCACGTGGCTCGCTTTCTTTAAAGAGAAACCATGAGACGTGGCGCATTCCTAGGCCTTGCGTACATATGAGATGGTATTTCTCCTCTCTCGCGCGCTCTCCCCGGATCAGGAAGTTTTTAGAGTCCGCTTCTCAAGCGCACTCCAGCGCTTCTTGTGAGCGGGCGGAAGAGACTTCCTCCCTTGCTTCCATGGAGATAGCGTGCCGATCTGGCAGACGCGCATGAGACGGAACTCCCCCTTTCTCTCGTGCTCTCCCCGGATCAGGAAGTTTTAGCGTCCGCTTCTTAGACGACTGGTTTCTGTCGGGTGACCAGGGGAGGGGCCTCAACGAGGGTCCCTCCCCTTCTTTGGCGACCTCCATGACGAGTTAACTCTTTCATGGAATAAGCCTTGTTCATCCCTTGTTTTATGATGATGCCCCAGATTGAAGAGATGCTTGCGAGCTATCTCTCTCCTGGGAGCTCATCCTCCCTGAAAAACCCACACTGCCCTCCGAGCCGTGTAGACTAACAACTTCGTTAGTGGGGAAAGTTTTTCAGGCAGCGGGTCAGGCTGGTGCTGTACTGCACACAATGGCGGTTTTGCAGGCATACCAGGCTCACTTGCTGAGAGTTCTGAGCACTGGCTGGTCTATCAACGACGCCGAGCCACAGATTTATTTCTCCGTGCCACCAAGCAGACGACCCGTTCTATCGGCCGTCCTATGGCTGACGTGGGCGCCACGGAGAGCATCTGTGACTTAACCTCACAGGCATCAAGGTCAAGGATCGTGTTTTCCTCCTTGATCCGCCCCCCTCTCACCTTCCGGCCTCTTTGGCGACACTGTAAACACCGCTGCCACTAGGTTTCGGGAGGTGAAGCTTTACGAGCAGACCTTTGTATGGTTTCTCCCCTGCTGTGTTCAGGAGTCGGGACTGCCACTCAGTCGGACCAGGTCTGGTCCCCACGAGGCGTGAGGCGCAGAAGGAGAGTGTGGCAAGCCAGCTACCCCCTCGAAGAAACAGGGGAGGGACTCCCCACGCTTCGCAATCCGCCTCAAAAAGAAAAAAAAAAAAAAAAAAGCACCGGGCCTGAGGAGCATCATCTCTACCAAAAAGGAAGTTCTGAGGTTGACATGTGCCTATCTGCATGGGCTCTCCCATGTCTTCCAGCTCTAGGTGTTCTTCAGGCTCTAAATCAGGACAAATGGACGAATGGAAAGGAGGGGCGACACTACACTGCTCGCCATATGTGGATGGTGGAAAGTGCTTCAATGAAGACACTTAGGGTGGTGTCTTCAGAGAGGAGGTGATGCCACACTGCAGTGACCCACTCCAGTGCTCTGCCTGTGAGCAGAGACACCATAAATGCAACCTACGCGCGTTCAGATGGAAACCAGATTTTGTAGTTGAGCCACTGATCCGGGGGCTGATTCCAGAGTCGACTTGTGGCCAGATGGAAACCTGGAAGTGGCATGCGCCTCGATCTGCCCTCAAATTTTCTCTATGCGCTTATTAATCCCACACACCTCTAAAATTAAAATGGTTAGGGCTTCCTCATGCTTTTCAAGCACTTTTGCTTGATCCTCTATTTCGTGCCATCATTCTGTTACATGGTGCGGTTTGGAGCCGGACCAGGAGAAGTTATGATATTAATAAGAGCCCTAACGCAGGGCTTTAGAGGGGGTCAATGAAAA
>JAAGKR010012273.1:0-12895 GCA_011419295.1 Clarias macrocephalus
AGTCTCCTATAACCGGAGCTCTTTCAGGTTTCTCAGCGGGTGCATCACTGAGGAAAGCGAACCTGTTGGACATGTGAAGCGCAGAAGAGGTGTGCTCCGGTGGGCTAGCCTTAGCGTTAGCTTTGGCTGAACGAGTATGTCGCCGAGTCGTCACCCACTCGCCCCGCTGTGAGGCTCTACTGGGCTGGTTATGTCCACCTGTGGCACCCACTAACCCTCTCTAATGTCTGGATGCGCTCTTCTAATGCTAATATCTTCTCCGTCAGGGTGCTAACTAACACACATCTATCACAAATAAAGTTATCACTAATGACGGAGGAAGAATGTCTAAACATCCTGCACTCCACACACTGAGCGAGCTGAATGGTGGACATAATAACGTAACTTTGTGCTGGAGTTGTGATTATTTGGTGAGTGGTCCTGAAAAACACTAGAAAGGGTGTGGAATGTGCAACCTTAGCTGGAATGACAGTGCTGGGCCAGCTCTGCATTGGGGAGACACATAAGTTAAGAAGATCTCTGCCCTTCCATGTTTTTATGTTTTTTTTTTTAAACCAGTTGTTGAAGCATGCCTTTGACAAGTGTTTCTCACCCATATTTTGCAACTATTAATTTAAGTTCACCCTTTATTCATCACATACACATTAGTGCACATTGAAATTCTTTATTGTTTGCATATCCCAGCTTTTGTTAGTAGCTCCTGGAACAGGGTTAAAGGCTTCGCTCAAGGGCCCAACAGTGCCAACCTGACAGAGTAGGGGCTCGAACCGTTGACTTTCTGATTAGTTACTCAGAGCCCTAACACACTGAGCTACCACTGCCCCTGTATTTATGTATTTATTAGCAGTACGCCATACCGATTCCGCAGGACATTCAGACTAAAGAGGGAGTAACCCAACTAGTGATCCCAAAGAGCCTTCAGAAAATATTATTTTAGGCAGCTCATTATGGCTCATGGCAGATCATTTAGATGTGCATAAAACATTAAAAGATCTTGTTTCTACTGGCTATGCATTAACAAGAATGTATCTGACATTGGTGCATGTCTTTTTTATGACTGTTAACTGGTATCTGTCAGCCACCTTAAAAAACCTTAGTGCTAGCTCTGCACTAATATTTAGTTGTATAACCATGGTTTCTGAGAACTGCTTCACATCTGTGACAATTGTACTACACACCACAATTCCTCGGCATTTCTTCTGAACAATGTCTGGAACGCCCCATTTTACTCAGATTTTTAGAGAGAAATGCACAGGACAACCTTTTCTGCATTTATCCTTAAATAAGGGGAACTTGTTTGACACCTGTTTTTCACAGAATAATTGACCTCTCTAATTGAACGCCACACTGCTATTATTTTAAACATGCCCCATTTCAATTAATGATTCAGTTACACAGAAGCAGGTGCATGCAAGTCATGATTGTTGGGTGTGTTGGGTGTGTTTCTATTACTCCACTACACCTACAAGTAAAATATTTAGCATGAAGAAATATAATTTCTCCCCAAAACAATTATTGATCTGGTTACTGATGTTGGAATGCTATTATTTTGAACACAACTGTACAACAACATTAAATAGCACTTGGGTTGAAGGGGACTTATTATGCATAATTAAGTTTCAGTAATTTAAAAACTTCCAGATAGGTCAAATGCGTAAACACACAATACAAGAAAAAGAGAAATATTCCTTGTTTTTGTCCTTTTTTCAAAAATATAAGTAATATAAGTTTTTAAAGCTGGAACTTAAACAAGCCAATTATGCAAATAGGGTTAGGGTTAGGGTTAAGCAAATATGATTTATTTCCTTATTGTGACCTCATGTAATAATATCCCCTCATCCACTTGTTGCTCAGCTCTGCCCCTCTGTGGAAGATGAGCAGCAGCCCATTTACATAGACTTTGAAATGGCTTGTTTAAGAGAGGACTGAAATAAAGCTGTTACACCTAATATTTTACACATCTTATTTGGCATAAGTGTTTGTTAATGTTAAAATTTTAAAGCCTTAATAAATGTTCAACACATTCACATCCACAGTAACTTGGTAAATTGAATAAATTAAGCTTATTTTCTAGCTTTTTTATTTGGTAGGAAAGTCCACCTATATTTTGTGTCCTTCAAATAAGTGAACCCTGGTCCACTAAAAGTCATTGGTCTCAGTTGTTGCCCAGTTCACCATGGTTCAGAGAGGAGCTGACTGAAATCCTGATCACTACGAGGAACTGTGAGGTCAAAGAGATTGACTTTAACACCACTATATGAATGCTGGTCAAAGGTATGCCATGACCAGCACGGATGCCATGGGGAGAAGGAAGGAGCAGTGGGATAAGATTGTGTGCTTCCTTCAGATAGTGTCTAACATCTTAAAGATGTCTTTATGAGCAAAAATTCTGCAGATAAAGTCGCCATAAAAATTAGTATATGTAAATTGATTGACTATCAATTTGTATGAACATTGCTTTTAAACATCATTTTACAATTGCAAATTATTGATATAAATGTATTTTGTATTTTTTATGTTATTATTATTATTATTATTTTTTTTTTTTACAACTAATTATATATTTAAAAAATTTTACATATACAATTTACTTTGAGGTTCTACAAATGGGAAAATATGGCAACTAAATGACTTCTTTACAGCATTTCTGTAGATTTCTGTAAACAGAATATTTTGAAAGCAGTGTGTTTATTAGGTTGAGTTTCAGTGATTCAACTGCCCCATCAATAATTTCAGTTGAAACAGATATGATATTCTTTATGACATCAATACAACCCAATCAGACAGATATGGACTTCTAAAGTAAAATATGTTTTGTCTTACAGTCTCAGAACTAAACAAACACCCTTAATTCCTGCCCTACTGAGTCACAGTTAGTTTTGGGTCATGCTTGTGAATGAAAACACGATATTTGTTTAAAAATGCTAATAACAAGGTTATTCATCAGTTTTTCATGTATTTGATATTGAAATCTTGAAAATATTTTAGGTTTTAGGTGTTTCACAAAGCCAGAAAGTTCAGTTATTGCTCTGAATAAAAATTTTTTTTACGAAAAGTTAAATTTGTGAAAAAAAGAAAACATTAAGGCAAACACAGAAACACCACCACCAGTTGGTCCACCCTATACCCCTTTGTGCACACACAATTTAGGAGAGAGGTGGCATCATGATCTAGAGTGTGAGTAACTCTAGTGACGCCATTGATAAAATTGATTTCAGCAGAAACATATAATATCTATCTAATATTTAACACCCATCAATAATAATAGGGAGTAGACTTTTGACTTCTCTGTGCTTCTGTCCTACTTTTTTGTGCTACTAGCTTAGCAAGTCTTATCTACTGAGTGTACCTGCTGAGTGTTATTTCAGGAACATGACATTAATTACTTTTTAATCTAAAATCCTTTAACATGTAAAATGCAATCTGAATCTGTTGAGGGGAAAAAAATCATCCTCATCTTTATCATCAACAAAAAATAAAAATGCTGGACACTGGCCAAATGTTTCATGTAACATATTCTTGGCCAATGCAGATTTGTGATATTTATTAAATGTTTTTACCTTATATGATTTTACAGTTTTGTTTATACTTGCACCAAGTTTTAGACACTGCTCACTGGGAATAACCAACTGCCATGGTTTAACACACTTCCTGGTTCCCCTGCCATTTTGCCTCATTCTTGAGCAGCCTGCTAAAAGAATGCTTTTCATTAAACATTCTAACTTTTTGGGGGGGGCTGAAATTATTCAGTTTGAAAAGATGGTTTGCAATTAAAGTAAATGAATGTGAGCAACGTTACCATGCAGTGTTATTTGGATGGTGAGCTGTATTAATTACTGCCAGACATATAATTATGAAAATAATTACATTTTTGTCTCATCTGACTTATCTGATTTGTCTATCATCCAGTTTAGAGCTCACTATGATGCTAAATCTTGGCATGAACAATGGGTCTGAGCTGGGACTTAGCACAGGTAATGTGACGTCTCATAGCTCGGGACAGAGCATGACCGAGTAATCTTATAGCTTGGAACAGAACATAAATCAGACATATATGCCATTCTAGACCACTCTGTATCTGAGTTGTTTTTGAGTTGGACATACAAAATTATTTTACTGACGTGCTTGTATAGAGGGACAAGGACAGTAGTCCAATTAATATCCTAGTTAAGCTTTAACCATAGTTACACACTGTGTGTGTAAATGTACTGAGTGAGTCACAGCAAAGTGACCCCACTGCAGCTTCCTTAAAAATGATAAGACTGTTTTCAGCTGAAACAAGTAAAATATCTTTTACAACCACAATAAAACAGTAAAAGTAGGTGGACTTCTGAATTAAATGGATGCTTGTTATACAGTCTCAGATTTTACAACCCTAACTAATGATCTGGGTTAATGCATTTGCCTTACATTCTAGTCACACTTCATGTTTTACATAAAATTGTTAATACTTGTATGTAAAGCCCAATAACTGAAACTGGTACAAATAAAAGGAATTTAAACTGAATTGCCATTTTAAGTAATACACACACACACACACACACACACACACACACACACACACACACACACACACAGACAACACTCTCTCTCTCTCTGTATTCAGTTAAACTTTGAATTGTGAGCATGATTTGTTTAGATTTTAGTAAAAAATTAACAAATTAACCTGCACTTTACCTTTGACATGCACTGAGACTGAGCATAGGAGATGATTACAAATATAGGCCATAAGGTGTACTAGGAAAAAGTTGATAGAAAGTAGATTTTCGTTCCCACTCCTGGGCACTACTTTTTAAATGAATTTCTGGATGGACAACACCATTATGGATATTATGTTTGTTATGCGCACTCCTAACGCGACCGGCACGAGGACCCGGAAGTAGTACGGTCGTGACTTAGGAAGCATAAAAGGAGACAAAGATGGCACTTTACACTCGCTCAGTCATTGAGTTTTGCCCATGCTATCGCCGACGCTTCGCTCGTCTAAACGCGAGTACTCACTTTCTTGGGTTATCGCTTCTGATTGGGTGTGTGTATTTAGAATGCGGGGTTATTTGTGTAAACCTTTGCTCTCGCTTCGGGAAAGTTCTAATAATAACCAGCATGGTTATCCTGCCTGCTCGCGCTACTTCCGCGTTTGGGTTTTCCATCCACGCTACAGGGCTAACTGCTAGTCTTCTGATTCATCTCCGGTTAGTTCGTGACAGAATGACTGAGCCATCAGCAGTAAACCCAGCGGAGTTTGCTCACCTCTGCGATGTGGTTGACCAGCATGCTAAGTTGATCGATCAGCTCCGTGGCGAAGTCGCGCCTCTCCGCAAGGAGCTCCAAGATGACGCCCATCGCAGCGGCTGCTGCGCCGCCAACCCCCTCCCCATCTTCTGATGTTTTTCTGGCTTTACCGGATAAATGGGATGACACAGATGGGAAGTGCAGTGTTTTTCTAACCTCATTGGATCTCGTGTTTGAGTTCAATTCCACCAGGTACTCCACAGACTGACTAAGCATTGCTCTTCTCGTCTCGTTGCTATCCTGGTAGGCAGGAGTGGGCCACGGCGGTTCTTCGTTCAGATTCAGACGTCGCCTACTCGCACACGGAATTCACCTGCCAACTCAAACTCACCTTTGAACATCCTGCTGCTGAAGTGGAGACCGACTCCAAACTATATCACGCAGTTTCATACTCTCGCCGTGCAGACCGACTGGGGAGATTCCACCCTCCGGACGACTTACTACGAGGGACTGGCTTCGCACATAAAAGACGAGCTTGCTGGACGAGAGCCCCCAGCGATCTTGAAGAGCTTAATCCAACTTGCCCGGGAAAGTTCAACGGATCAACCAACGTCTGCTCGCTCGCCCCAAGCCAGCTCCCCGTACCCTGCCGCCCATCACGATGCCACTACATCATCCCGCGCCTCGATCCACCCCTTTCTTCTCCCAAGCTCCAGTCTCCGAAGCCCGATCCCCATTCACTGGTACACCTACGGGACCCGTCGGTTCTCCACCTCCCACCGTGGTTAACACAGGAGCCGGGGAACCCATGCAATTAGGGCGCGCCTCCTTAAACGCTGCAGAACGGGAACGCCGATTTAGAGAGTGGCTCTGCGCTTATTGTGGATCTGCACCACCGAGCCATCTGTCCTCTGCGACCGGGAAACGCGCAGACCGGTGAGAAATGTGAGTGGCTCACCGGGTTCTGTCTCCCTCTCCACCACCTTGACCAATGATTCCTGTCTCACGGTAAAAGTACACCTCCAGTTTAACCACAAACAAGTTGGTTCATCGATCAAGTTCATCGATTCCGGTGCCGCGGGCAACTTCATTGACTCTTCTTATGTCAAAAGACTAGGAGTAAAGACAGAGGCGTTATCCCAGCCTGTAACTATTACATCAGTTGATGGTCGGGCACTCTCCTCCAGTCCCATCACCTTCCGAACCCAGCCTATCATCCTCGTCATTAACCAACATCAGGAACAGATCCAGTTTTACATCACCTCCATTCCGTCACCACCTATCATCCTGGGACACTTATGGCTACTGCGTCACGACCCTCTCATCTGCTGGACCCAAAATCGGATCCTACAGTGGGGACCGACCTGCAATGAACTATGCCTACGGGCCGAGGCTGGGACGTGCTCTAGGGAGACCGAGGTCCCCAATGTCGACACAGATAACATCCCACGAGACTACCGGGACCTGGCTGAAGTTTTCTGCAAGAAACGTGCCACCCATCTACCTCCACATCACTCCTACAACCTGGCGATCGACCTTCAGCCAGGCTCCATCCCACCCCGCGGCCACCTCTACTCCCTATCCAAAAATGAGATGCAGGCGATGGAGACGGCCTTCATCACCCCTACGAAAGTCTGGTCATCCCCTTTGGTCTCTGCAACGCACCCACTGTATTCCAACAATTTATCAATGATGTTCTCAGAGACATGTTAGGCCGCTGGGTGTTCGTCTACTCAGATGACATCCTCATCTACTCCCGAACCATCAACGAACACATCAAGCACGTCAGGGCGGTCCTAAAGAGACTCCTCGCCCACCAACTGTACTGTAAGTTGGAAAAGTGCGCTTTTCACGAGCGCTCCACCACGTTCCTGTGTTTTGTCATCTCGTCCCAGGGTGTGGCCATGGACCCGCAGAAACTGGAAGTTATGAGTCACTGGCCCCTACTGAAGACTCAAACAATGAGAGTGATTTCTCGTGTTTGCTAACTTCTATCGTCGCTTTATCCGGGACTACAGTACAGTTGCAGCCCCATTAACCGCTCTGACTCGTCCCTCATCTCACCCCTTCAATCTCACCTCCACCACCATCTCCGCCTTCCACGAACTCTCCGCTTCACCACTGCCCCCATCCTCCTTCACTCGGACGCTGACAAACCATTCATTGTGGAGGTGGATGCTTTGGATGTGGGCGCCGGGGCTGTTCTCTCCCAGCGAGGTCCAGACCAAAAACTGCACCCCTGCAGTTTTTTCTCCAAGAAATTTGACTCCACTCAGCAGCGATACGGAGTATGGGACCGCGAGCTGCAGGCCATAAAGTGGGCCTTGGAGGAATGGTGACACTGGCCAGAGAGCCGTTCATCATCTGGACCGACCATCAGAACCTCATCATTATCCGCACCCTGAAACAACTCAACCCCAGACAGGCGCAGTGGGCATTGTTTTTTGAAAATTATAACTTCACACGGAGAAGATGTCCCCCGGGCGGACCCCGCACCTGTCCTACGACCCACCAAGATCCTTGCACCAATCAACTGGGACTTGGAAACAAGGGTTCGCCAGGCACAGACTGTGGAGACCGAACCAGCAGGTGTGCCGCCTGGTCGTCTCTATGTACACAACTCCGTCAAGACTGACGTTCTCCAATGGGGACACTCCTCCCCAATTTCTGGACAGCCTGGAAGCCGACGCACCCTACTCTTCATTCAACGCGCCTTCTGGTGGCTGAATATGAGGAGGTACGTGGACGAGTTTGTCCAGGCGTGCCCAGTGTGTGCCAGGTCCAAGGACAGCAACCAGCCATCGCCAGGAGAACTTCAACCACTCCTGGTTCCCCGCGGGCCCTGGACACACATTGGCGTTGATTTCATCACGGGCCTGCCGGTTTCCGTAGGAAAAGATACCATCCTCACCATCGTCAACCGGTTCTCCAAAGCTGTACACCTGGTGGCCCTCCCTGGTCTCCCATGAGCCAAAAGGACAGCCAAGCTGATATTAAAGCACGTAGTCCGCCTGCATGGGTTCCCAAAGGACATCGTCTTGGACAGGAGGCCCCAGTTCATGTCCCGGTTCTGGAAGGCCTTCTGCCATCTGATCGACTCCACCTGCAGTCTGTCCTCCGGCTACCACCCACAGACTAACGGTCAGACGGAGCGGACCAACCAACAACTGGAGCGCTACCTGAGATGCTTCATTGCTGATCGCCAGTGCTCCTGGGCCCGCTACCTCATTTGGGCTGAGCTGTCTCACAACCTCCACACGTCCTCTGCCACCAACCTCAGCCCGTTCGAGGTATGCTACGGTTTCCAACCTCCGATGTTCGACCATCAAGAACCGGAGGTTGAAGTACCGTCGGCCTAACAGTCGCCTTTGTTGATGGCTCTGGAGATGAGCAAACAATGCCATCCGACTCGCTAACACCCGCTACACCTTTCAACATCACCGTCGACACCCACCGGGACGAATGTACCAAGTAGGTGACAAGGTATAATTATCAACAAAAAACCTACACCTGCAGACAGAATCACGAAAACTATCACCAAGATTCAGCAGACCATACCGCGTCAACCTCTGGATTAACACTGTCACCTACCGGCTCCAGCTGCCTGCGGCGCTCCGGTTCTACCCAGTATTCCACACATCTCAACTTAAACACTTCACTACTTCACCCATGGTTCCTCCCACCAACCCTCCTACTCCCCGAATCATTGAGGGCGGTCCCACCTACACCATGCGCCGGATCCTTGATTTGCGCCCCCGGGGCCGAGGTACTGAGTACCTGGTTGATTGGGAAGGTTACGGCCCTGAGGAACGGTCTTGGATTCCGGCACGGTTCTTTCTCGACCCAGAGCTCATCCGGGATTACCGTCATCGGGTATCCTTCACCGCACGACCGCCGGGTGTCGGTCCTGGACGGGAGGGGGGGGGTACTGTCATGCGCACTCCTAACGCGACCGGCACGAGTAGTACGGTCGCAACTTAGGAAGCATAAAAGGAGACAAGATGGCGCTATACACTTGCTCAGTCATTGAGTTTTGCCCATGCTATCGCAGACGCTTCGCTCATCTAAACGTGAGTACTCACTTTCTTGGGTTATCGCTTCCGATTGGGTGTGTGTATTTAGAACACAGGTTTATTTGTGTAAACTCTTGCTCTCGCTTCGGGAGAGTTCTAATAACAACCAGCGTGGTTATCCTGCCTGCTCGCGCTACTTCCGCGTTTGGGTTTACCATCCACGCTACAGGGCTAACTGCTAGTCTTCTGATTCATCTCCGGTTAGTTCGTGACAATGTTAAAAGTTCTCCATAAAAAATCCTGCAGTTTTTTTTGTCAGGATGCATAAATGTATAAAATTGTATAAAATCTTATCCTGCTAATTTAGCCTATAACGTTATTATTATGCATCACAGCAACACAAAATATGTCAAACTCACATTTTTACATTTTGAGACAAGTATTGGTACATTAGTCTATGGAAGGCAAATTTATACAAAATGGAATTACACTTCACAGATTGGCATCAAACAAAAGTGAATACTGTACTGTATATATAGTAATGTTGTATACATCAAAATGTTTAGTAGGCACAGAGTAATCAGAGAAAAGTAAAAATAAAAACGCTTTTGGGCCAAGTTGGGTGAAATGACTCAAAATTCTGCTCTGCTGCCCTGATTTTTCAATTTTTCAATTTTACAGCAGATTCATTCCTGCTCCAATGAACCTGAAATATGACCCAGCTCAACATTCCTCATCACTAACATCCCTTTCACCATCATCAGAGCCATCATCCCACACAGTTCTTTCCTCTGTTTCTTGGGAAGCAATAATGTCTCATTATAGCTGCTTGGTAATTTGCCCTTTTGCACAATTGTGGCACTTACATAAATCTGACCAATACATTTTACAGACATACAAGAACATCTTCCAGTCTCACACTTGCTTTGTTTGCAACTGCAAAACAAGTCATCCAGGTTAACTGTTAACTCCCCATCCTCGAGGTTCTATCCATTGCCAACGGGTGAAGGGGCACACATTATACCTTTAAGAGAATGTCTCATTATGGCTGCTTGGTAGTTTGCCCTTTTGCATGTTGGTACAGGGCATCACTTGTTGGAGGCATGGATCGTTCTGGCAAAGCTGATGATGACACACAGAATGCTTTGTATCTTGTATCATTCACACTTTTGACACATGGCTGGCCATATAGGTGACACACATATTTGCAAAGTACTTTAAGGTTAGGCTGATCCAAGTTAAAACTGCTGATTTTTAAATGCAGTCAGGTATTCCTCTTTCTCACAAGCAACTTTTTGTGTCATAGAAGGCACTTGTAGAGTCACAGCCAGAGCAGGTATGGATACCAATGAGTGCCGAACATACAGTGGTGTCAAGAGCTGACGACACCTTAGATAAGTCAACGAACTTTGTTGTGATCTTTTGCTTTAGTTGTGTGCTACTACAAGCTCTGTGTGACCGTTCTATATTTTTAATACTTAACTCTGGATACTGATCTATCACAAAATCTATACATGTTCAGTTGTGCTGCAGAGCAAGCTTGACTAAGTACTGCAGTTTGGTTTCGGCATGAATGACTGCCATGCCGTCAAAGAGAATAGTTCCATTTGCCGGTACTTTGTCAACTAAACAGTCTCCACGTTTGGTTTCCAGTAAATCCATTAAAGCTAATTTGTTTTGTTTGGCAAGTGAACCATCAGCACTGGATAAAGGATATGACAGTTCCCAAGGAGGAGGAGAGAATTTCACTCAGGTCTATCTTTCAACTTTGACCTATGATAAGCCCTCTGGAGAATAGCTTCTTGTCAGCACACAGAATCACTTCCTTGCCTGCTGCAGATTTCTTCTTTCCCTTGGCTTGGTCACTAAAGGTCTTTAGTTTTTGTTTTTAATGGGAGCAAATATGTCAACTGAAGTGATAGTCTTTGACAGCATTTTCCCCTTTTTCTGGAGCTGTGAGCAAATCCCTCACAAGTTCTTCATCTGCAACTATCCCAGAGCTAAGACTCACAATTCCATCTTTGTGTGTGTCAAAGGGATTCTTCATGGAATCTAGGGTAGAAATTATTCTGGTCACAGCGTTCTCATCGGCATGAATTCGTGTGCTGTCAAGGTCTTTTTGTTTTCTTATATCAGGAGATTTACCAGCCAATGCCTGTCTTGCTATGGCAGCCCTTTCATGTTGAGACAATATCCAGTGATGTACTGCATCTCAATTCTGTGTTAACCCTGCCAAACCAACCTTTGTCTTAGAATCTCTATTACACGTTTGCTGAATGGCCTGGTAACAAGCAATAGATGCAAATTCATGGACACTTTGATGTTGAACAGTCCACTGGTCTTTAACACTGAGCTCAAAAAACCATGTCATCATCAAGTGCACTGCTGACAGGTGAAGCTGCCAGTCCAATTCACATGTTGCTCTCACAACCAGTGAGGAGTATCTGTACCATGTCGACGTAGGAACTCCAGAAGGCAAAAGTTGGGTTTGCAACACTTCTCCTTTCCACAAAGTCTACATATTGCAAACAAAGGTATAATAAATTATTAATTTAAAAATGCTATATAACAATATGCACAAGAATGCTTGTGTCTTCCTTCATCTCAGCTGCACACAGATAGATATAATGATGTTCAATATCATTAAATACCAATCAATACGAAATAATAAATTAAGTAAAGACTTTTAAACAGTTCATGCATCATTTACAATCTGCCTCTGACTGTACAATAAATATTAGTATTTAAAAGTTAGTTGAAATGGTTCTCAGCATATTACATACCGTATAACTTCAAAGTTCAAACCTGTGCTTGTGTATGTGTAATTTGCTTTTACTTACCTGCTGTCAGTGTCTGCTTGTGAAACATGGTCTTTTTGTCATTTGCCTTCAACAGTAATGTACTTCTCCGTTTTCATGCAAATAATGCACAAGGCAGGAAGCACAGGACTCCACAACCTTTCTGACGTACTTCCTGTTTGACGTAGCTTCCTGTTTTTCGTATTCTTCCCGCGAAAGTTCCTCGTCTGTTTGTAACAGCGTTTTAGATTATATTTTGTTTAGTTTTTTTTTTTTTATGATTATATATTTTTCCCGTTTTTACTAAATAACAAACTAGTTTTTAGGCTTTAATACTACTGGACTTTATCCGTTTTTTGCGGTTTTTGAGAGAACGCGCATATCATCTGACCAACAACAAGCGAATCCATCAGCAAATAATCACAACTCCGGCACAAAGGTACGTTATTATGTCCACCATTCAGCTCGCTCAGTGTGTGGAGTGCAGGATGTTTAGACATTCTTCCTCCGTCATTAGTGATAATTTTATTTGTGATAGGTGTGTGTTAGTGAGCACCCTGACGGAGAAGATATTAGCATTAGAGGAGCGCGTGCAGACTCTAGAGAGGGTTAGAGAGCGCGAGAGCAGCGTTATTCCCGTAGCGGAAAGTCTGGGTGCCGCAGGCGGAGATAACCAGCCCCCGACTCCGGCAGTAGAGCTTCACAGCGGGGCGAGTGGGTGACGACTCGGCGGCATACTTGTTCAGCCAAAGCTAATGCTAAGGCTAGCCCACCGGAGCACACCTCTTCTGCGCTTCACGTGTCCAACAGGTTCGCTCTCCTCAGTGATGCACCCGCTGAGAAACCTGAAAG
>JAAGKR010012274.1:0-2500 GCA_011419295.1 Clarias macrocephalus
ACACACAGTGCTGTGCAAAAGATTAATGCAGGTGTGAAATATATGGTTATTTTTACTTTACCCACAGTATATGAAATGCAACATATGCAAACATATGTCTCCAACATATTTTCATAATACAAGGTGTTAAGAAAAAGCCACTTTGACTCAAGTCACTGCTGCTTATAACTGTCTCGTGTATAATTTGATCCACATCTGCTAATCTGAAGCTGAACTGCAAAACCTCCTTCTCTGTGTCTCACATGATAAAGCTGCCTAACTACAGACCTTTAGACATTACACCAGATATTAATAGAGCATAAAATACAATACATGTAGATTATAGACACACACACACACACACACACACACACACACACACACACACACACACACACACACACACACACACACACACACACACACACACACACACTTTTTGTCACACTGTCTACACAATGTCCTTATCGCACATTATTCTCATCACACAAGAGATCAGAAATGATTTAAGTATCTTCATGCTCTACTCACACTAATGAAGACACAAATGAAACATTTACTCACAGGTCATCACACAGAGTGGGTGGAGATCCATCATGTCTGACTGACTGTTGAGAGGTCTGTGTTAAAGCCACTAAAGCCACGTCCTGTGTTCTTACACACAGAAGGAAAGAGAGAAGAACTCAATTCCTTGTGCAAGTTGATGTGGTTTTTACTTCACCTATATGAGCCAAGTCATTATAACCACAAGCAACAGGTTACAGAATCGAACTTTCTTCAACTCCTGAATTTGTGCAGTTTTTTCTGCTACTCCACACAGATTCATAGTCTGTCTTAATAGGACATCCTGTATAATTTGGTTTGATTAATCAAGCCAATTATCATTTTTTTTATATATATAAAAAAAAGATATTTCCCTAATCAATAAAGTTTTCTATCCTGTCAGATTTACTTTGGTTTTGGAGCTTGATGCACTCCATAAAGATAAAAAAAAAAAAGTTCACTGGACAGGTTGTGAGGCAGAGCTTCTGCTGCTCACAAAATGGGGAAGTGTCACTGTCGCATGTAATTATGTAATGATTGCCAAAAAACGAAACTTGCTTTGTCTAATACTGGATGCCAGTAATTTGTTTGCACAATCAAACTCTAAGTCCCATCTTTCTGCACTGACATCACACAACATGGTGGCCAGATTACCAAATATAATGCCACCTACTACAATTTTACTGCACATTTTCTTTCCATTTTCAAATGAAAACCATTAGACAGCTATGTTCATACAGTAGATACCTGAGAATTTTTTGGAAAATTAGAATGTCAGAATGCATGGCATCGAATCTTTAACTCTTTTGGGACTGCGGTACAGTACTAGTTGTTGTTACTGAACAGTCCTGTGTTTTTATTATTTTTATTTAATATTTTTAACATTGTCCATTGAAAAACATGACAAACGTCTGTCCGTCCGTGTGTGTGTGTGTGTGTGTGTGTGTGTGTGTGTGTGTGTGTTAATGCTAAATTAATTATTTAGCTTGTATTATCATGGAAAATTGGGCCTAATAACACACACAGGTTCATTTTTCACAGACCATAATAGTCTCAAGAACAACACCTTACTGAGGTGATACTTAGATAGTTTCAGTTAAGGCCAACAAAGACTTACCACAAGTGCTAAAAGAGTGTGCATGCAAACACACGCACACACACACGCACGCACGCACGCACGCACGAACGCACGCACACACACACACACACACACATTGGTTCATTAAGTTCAGTTTGGTTCATTAAGTTCAAAGATTTTTTCACATACACATTATCCTGTAAAAGGTCAGTGCTTGTCTTAGGCTGTATGGACTATGCTAAAATATTTGTGGCACTGGAGCGATGGTGGTGTAGTGGATATCTTTGCTATTTCACAACTCCATGACATGAAGAGTTTACATGTTAAACTCTGTGCATGACTTATCAGGGGAGTGAAAGAACATAAATTTGCATTTCTAAAATAGAAATGAATCCGAAAAAAAAATGTTATTGCCATTTGCTCATGTCAACTGCCTTTAGTTTTTTAAATAAGGGATTGTACGCTGCCTGGCAAAAAAAAAAATAATCGAGTATATAAAATAACACACTATAATATTTTACTGTTGCTTTGAATAAGCTTATGCAATGTTCCAACATTTCTTTTTGTCCAGAGTTGCATTACTTTCTTCCCAAGATCCTCATACTTCTGGAAACACTTTTTCACAATTTGAGCCTGTTCATTCCTGGCATTGTCAAATTGGAGTATGCTTGTATATTCAAGGAAGAAAAAAATCCATTGATGGGAAAACCTGGTCATTCATTCATATATTCAACTCATGTCATTCTTTGAGCACATAACGTTGCTAAAATAGATCTGACCAACTAAGGCAACCTCAGATAACCCCAGACCTATTCTCACCCTAATGTGACTCTGGAACAGTGTAAATCTGAACTCATCAGACAACATGACGTCTCTCCAATGCTCCAAAGTTCCTTAGTC
>JAAGKR010012274.1:5000-16912 GCA_011419295.1 Clarias macrocephalus
CTGACAGACATCTCATCTCATATTTGTGTGTACAGTATATGTGAGTATGTGTATAATATATACAATGCATTTTGTATGTTCTTATATCAGCCCCTATTGCTCCAAGCCACATCCTGTGTCTGATGGCTCAAACACAATTCAGTGGTTAATGAATGTGTTGCTACTTTGGTTAGCAACACCCTGCAGATTCTTACATTTGGTCTGCATGTAGCCAATATAGCCTGGCAATTAATGAATATGTATACACTCACAGTGTAGACCATGAGGACACAAGCCGAGCTGCTCCACACTGCGTCTAAACATGTAATATTGCCAACATTTTCAAACTTGATGTGATTAATGAAAGCTGTAAAAGTTAACTCTTATTTGTGTGATTTGTAGTACTGCGCAATATCATTAAATTATCACATTGCAATTACTTTGACAAATGTGTGCATGCTTTAGGAGCAACATGTGTGTCTCATGCCCACTTGTGAGTCTCTAAAGGTGGCTACTGTGTCCCTATTGTGGTACAGCTTGCATGCTGGAATGCCAAAGGCAGGCCAGAATCTCTTTCATGTGGTGATCAATTGGCAGTCCTTCCTTTACTACCTTTGAGGTTTCTGAAGTGCATGATGCTGTCGCCTTTAGCGTTGGCCACACAAAAATAGGCTTTGAGTCTTTAATTCTGAAGTTTCATTTGCGCCGTTGTTACTCTGGACTTCAGACCCCCAACCTAGTTGCCCTTTAATAATGTGGCAAGAGCTTGAGACCAATTCAGTCTTTTCATTCCAGAATATCAAACATGTCCATATATCAATACTAATTAAAAGTAAAGCAGCTGTGCAGGATATGTAAGAGTCAAAGATCTCGTACTGTAACATGTACAAAGTAATGGCAGTAGATTGCACCCTTCTGTAGCATGTTTTCATACAAAGTTGTATTTGACAGGTTGTGAATAGGAAGTTGTCATATTTTTTAATTGAATGTCTGTGACTAAAACCATCCTCCCACCCACCTGAGCAGTTGAGAGTTAAGGACCTTTCTCAAGGACCCAAAAGCAGCAATTTGGTGGTAGCGGAGTTCGGACCTGGGACCATCTGGATCGTAACCCAATGCCTTAATCACTGAGCTACCCCTGACCCCATTAAATATTATAAATCTAACTGGACCTATGTGGATTCCTGCTCCCTCCTCCATTTCCCTTTTTAAGAAACATCACCTGTTTGTTTTAATTATATATTAAGTATTGAACAAATATTGTATTGCTATACTAGCTAGCAAATATTATAAGTCTTATACTCAAAATATGATTTTGGTCTTATGTAGATTTTACATGTTGATATTAGGTCAGTTGTACTAAAACTAAATTAGGTATATAAATGTACTTAATTTCAATCAATTTACCATAAACATACCACTTTCGCCGTTATTTATTGATTTAACATTATAAATTTTGTAAACAATATTATTTATTGACATATTTTACATTTCACATTGAAATTCATCAATGCATTTTGATGACTACTTTTCAAACTTGCAGCAAAACATCTCTCTATACAGTATAAGTATAGACAAACAGCTGATATTAGATTGACTTGATTAATCATCAATACACACATAAACACACAGACACACACACATACACACACACCGAGCTGAAGTCTTGACACACACCGATCTTGTTAAAGTCTAGAGAATGTCCTCCGAATCACACATGAAATGCATCACACAAGACACACACAAGATGCTATCGCTAATGGAAAAAAAAATATTTACTCACACATCATTACAGAGAATAGATACAGCTTCATCCTGTCACACTGACTGACTGACTGACTGACTGATCAGTGGTCTGAGTTAAAGCCACTACACTTCCTCTTCCACACTCAGAGAGAAAGAGAGAAAGGCCTTCCATTATGTCCAAGCCAATTCATCTAGATGGGCCAAAAAATTCTAATAACAAACCTAACTTTGCTTAACTCCTGAACTTGTATAGTTCCTCTGCTACTTAACTCAGAATTATAGCTGATCTCAACAGGACATCCAGTGGACCTTATTGGCTTGACTTATGTCTAACTTGCTTGACAAAGTATGCTAAATATTTTGAAATATAACAAATAAACAGTGTTTTTTGTTATGTGAGATTTATTTCAGTATTTGAATTTAGAATGAAACAGAGACATAAATGCCCATATACACTGTATTGCTAAGCTACAGTAGGTAATCAAAGTTTGTAGATGCAGTTTGTAGAACACAAACAACACAAGCATAATTTTTGCTCCCTGTCCTTCATTGCATTAAAATGTTTGCTGTTATTGCTAGTGCTATGATTTAAATAAATTTAAATATGAAACCAGGGCCTGCATTTACTAATTGTCATAGAATCACTCCTAGGAATTGACTAAGAATATTACTAGATCAGAGTAGGACATACGGTACTTTTACTTTTAGTGAGGAGTAGGACTGCTCATAGGAAAGCATATGACATTACTGTTTATGCCACTGGGAACCACAACGTAGTCTACAGATAGTGTGTGTTGTAGATTTGACTGGTTTTTGGAAGTTTAAATGGTCGAAAAGCAAAATAGTGAAATTAGCACCAGTGTGAAAGCTTTATGCACATACTGTAGACAAAACTTATAAATATGTTACTCAACCGCATGAAGTTATCTTAATCAGTGTGCTCCAACAACAGTTTCAAGCGCCTATAATAGAGCAGTGTAGTACTGTCATGGTCTGATCAAAATAGTTTAAAAAATACATTGAATACACAATAAAGAGGTATAGATGAAGAGTAAGGGAGTGAGTATATTTACTGTACTGTATACACTCACATAAAGGATTATTAGGAACACCTATTCAATTTCTCATTAATGCAATTATCTAATCAACCAATCACATGGCAGTTGCTTCAGTGCATTTAGGGGTGTGGTCCTGGTCCAGATAATCTCCTGAACTCCAAACTGAATGTCAGAATGGGAAAGAAAGGTGATTTAAGCAATTTTGAGCCTGGCATGGTTGTTGGTGCCAGACGGGCCGGTCTGAGTATTTCACAATCTGCTCAGTTACTGGGATTTTCACACACAACCATTTCTAGGGTTTACAAAGAATGGTGTGAAAAGGGAAAAACATCCAGTATGCGGCAGTCCTGTGGGCAAAAATGCCTGGTTGATGCTAGAGGTCAGAGGAGAACGGGCCGACTGATTCAAGCTGATAGAAGAGCAACTTTGACTGAAATAACCACTTGTTACAACCAAGGTATGCAGCAAAGCATTTGTGAAGCCACAACAACGCACAACCTTGAAGCGGATACGCTAGCAGAAGACCCCACCGGTTACCACTCATCTCCACTATGAATAGGAAAAAGAGGCTACAATTTGCACGAGCTCACCAAAATTGGACAGTTGAAGACTGGAAAAATGTTCCCTGGTCTGATGAGTCTCGATTTCTGTTGAGACATTCAAATGGTAGTCAGAATTTGGTGTAAACAGAATGAGAACATGGATCCATCATGCCTTGTTACCACTGTGCAGGCTGCTGGTGGTGGTGTAATGGTGTGTGGGATCTTTTCTTGGCACACTTTAGGCCCCTTAGTGCCAACTGGGCATCATTTAAATGCCATGGCCTACCTGAGCATTGTTTCTGACCATGTCCATCCCTTTATGACCACCTTGTACCCATCCTCTGATGACTACTTCCAGCAGGATAATGCACCATGTCACAAAGCTCGAATCATTTCAAATTGGTTTCTTGAACATGACAATGAGTTCAGTGTACTAAAATGACCCCCACAGTCACCAGATCTCAACCCAATCTTTGGGATGTGGTGGAACGGGAGCTTCGTGCCCTGGATGTGCATCCCACAAATCTCCATCAACTGCAAGATGCTATCCTATCAATATGGGCCAACGTTTCTAAAGAATGCTTTCAGCACCTTGTTTAATCAGTGCCACGTAGAATTAAGGCAGTTCTGAAAGCAAAAGGGGGTCAAACACCGTATTAGTATGGTGTTCCTAATAATCCTTTAGGTGAGTGTATATTAACACGCTGACTGGTTGGGAAATGTATGAATCTGTGCCTATGGTGAGAAAAAGTAAGAGCAAAGTTTGATTTATTACTTCCAACATTGTTGGCTGTGACAAACACAGTAATGCTGACTTTTTTTTATTTATTATTGTTTCAACTCTCACCAAAGATGTGCTCACAGTAGGAGTTAGAAGCTCAACTCAGCTCAACTTTGGTCAAGACTGGGTGTTGCAGGGAACCACATTACCCTAAGCACACTTGTGGTGTGAGACAAAAGGCTCACCTTGTATCACAAGGCGGGAGCCTGCCCAGTCTGCAAATAATGCGAACTATTTAGGGAGACCCATCTGCTATGTCTTACTGTCAATCTCACATTCTGTCAGGATGCAGGCATATGAACCAAAGAACCAAAGGGAAAAAAATGTTGGTGATACACAACCAGATCACAGACAAGACAATATAAACAAACCAGGTGCATAACAAAAAAACTACAGTAGACTGAGGCTAAAATTAAGGAGCAAATCACAACAATACTCAACACCTGTGAAACAGGAAACACTGAACACTCAGATAAACATAAAAGTCCCATGCTCCAAACAAAGTAAAAGACAAACAAAACATGAAACTTTCCAAATTGAACAGCAATGCTGAAGGCATCCAAAATACAGTTGATATTGAGATGTACAAATGTGACCATTAAGAATGCACGTTTTTTCCCGTGAAATGCCTTAATTTGTTGCGCACCATGCCGCGAAATCCCACAAGAAACATTCGGGAATTTAAATAAATGTGTTGTCCTTCACTGAATATCCGCCAGATGGCGCATGGAAAGACCAAGTACAACAAAGAATTGTGTATAATTAGTTAGCCTAAAACAAATATTGTTTCCAAAGCTGAAGCAAACATGAATTTTATTTTGTTTATGCTGGATGTGTTTATATGTGCTTCATATTTTGTTCATAATAATGACATGAGATGCCCTAAATTGTGCTTTAAAATTCATAATAAAAAGTTTCTTATATAGTTTTTGTAACAGGGACAAAACAATGAATGACATGGCAATGCCTCGGTTTAAATGGTCTAAAAATTCATTTAATTTCCTGATAGTAGGCGATCTGATAGTGTTAACTATGCGAATGCCCTATGTGAATCTGTCAACACATCATCGTTAAAACGTAAATATGTGTCGACATTGAGCACTACCAGAAGTCATGAATGAATAAAAAAAAAATCAATATTTTTAAGTAAATAGTCTTATATGCACACAAAGTGCTTGGGCTTTATATAATAATAATCATCATGTTTTTGTGCTGTTTGTATCCAGCATTGAATAATTATTTCATCCATTATTTGACCACAGCTGGAAATAATAGCTGGAATGTGATTATGAATTTATGACTCAAATAAAGCTGTTCATCTGTGTTGCATGTTTAATAAATGACCATCATGATATCCACACATGAACGTGACATTTATTGATAACTCTCCAGCAGCTAACATGACCGACAACTAGAACATAAGTGAGAGCAGCAAAGGAGGCACAACACATCTGAAGTCCAACGCACCAGAATGCATTAATTATAATAAGCTCAGAGAGATCATTCACTATAACAATCTACATCCCCTTCCTTTAGCTGAAACCTCCTAAAACAGAAAGAAAAACATTTGGCAATAAACATATTTGTTACATGACATTAACTTAATCGACAACCAAGAATGTTAATGGCTTCTCATAAATCAATCTAACTGTTGCAATGGGAAACTGAACCATTACATAAACAAATTTTAAGACTATCTCTGCTTTAAGAAAACACACTAACAAATAATAGTATTTGCAATATAGAAATAGCCATAATAAACCTTACTTTAGCAGGTATTTAAGAAAACAATCAAAGTGTCACTTAATTTTTCATTAATAGAGTTCACTGTTCATATCTTGGGTTAGGCTTGCAAATGCACCCTGAACGTGTGCTGTAAGGTGTACTGCTGACCTTGGTAGGTGACTGTATTGTGTGTTTTGGCAAGTCAGCAGGTATGGATCCAGACTGTGGGAGGTGTATGTGTGATGAGTGTGGTCCAGCAGAAACACAGTTCGGTGTATGTGCAGTGGTATTTTGAACGTCAATGTCCTCAGGTGTGAGCCCTGATGGAGGAGGCTCTGCAACAGGAAGGATGTGTCGTCGGTTCCTCCTGTATGTTCTCCCATTGCATTGGATTGTGTAAGATCGGGGTTCCTTGTTCATGTCATTTACCACACCCAGACTGTTTGCATCCTGACAACTTGGACCTCTGCCAATGGTTGTAGTGGACGATTTGAGGCATCATAATATCTCTTTTGGGTCATTGTCTTATGGAAGAGTTACTTTCTGGGCATGTTTGGGAGCTGGTTCTAATAATTTAGAGTTAATGCGAATGGTTGACTGTGTCTGTCATGACAACAATCATTGTGCAGGTTAACCTAACGTTGGGTCACGAGGAATGTTTCTCAAATTTAAGAGTTTGAGGAATACATCTGTCCCATCCCTGTGAGATTTCTCCATCAGCTGTTTGGCACTGAGGACCGCTCTTTCTGCCAGGCCGTTTGACTGCGGGAACGCTGGACTACTGGTGAGACGGATAAAGTCCCACTGTTTGGCAAAGTCTCTGAACTGTTGACTAGTATACTGCCTAGCGTTATGAGAAATGAGTGTATGTGGTGTGCCATGCACAGAGAAATGTCTTTTTAATTTTGTGATTACAGCTGATGATGTCATGTTACGGAGAAGGTCAATCTCATACCAACCGGAGAATGAGTCTACAAGCACCAGGTAGTTTTGCTCGCGCCATTCAAACATATCCGTTGCCACGGTAGACCAAGGCAAGTCTGCAACTGGATACAGTTTCAGTGGTTTTGTGGCCTTTCATAACAATTCCATTTTCCACACCTAGTTCGTCTCTGTAGGGAAAGTATGGACGCACAACAGGACACAGGCTGTGTTCTTTGCTTGGCCAACCTCGTTGAATCACTGTGCTGAGAACCTGTAGCACCTCATCCTCAGCCGTTTGCTTTCTGAGTTCCTCCAGTCAAGTAGTGGAGATGTAACTGACGGACATAACCTCGAACGTGTCATTTTCAGTGTCTGGAGGACCTTCTGTATTTGGAGCATGTGATAGGGTATTGCAAGATACATGTGTTTACCCTTCTTGTACACCAGAGTGATGTCGTAGCACTGTAGTCTGAGCATCATTCTCTGTAAACGTGCAGGGGCTGTGTGAATGGGCTTCTTTAAAATTGTCACAAGAGGCTGGTGGTCTGTTTCGACAACTGTTGTTTTCCAATACACATAATCCCTGAACTTGGTGCAGGCAAATACAACTGCCAGCAGCTACTTTTCTACCTGTGCATATCGTGTCTCTGTGTCTGTGAGTGTGCGGGACGTACATGCAGCACCGAGTCCAAAACATTAGGCATTACAGGTTAATATGACTGTTTTTTTTTTTTTTTACATCATAGTGTGTGACAAGACAGGTGGGGTGGTCAGACACGCTTTGAGGGTATCAAATGCATGTTGGTGTTGCTGATACCAGCACCATGCAGTTCCTGTGTGTCAGCTTCTTTAAGGGTGCAGCAAAATCGCTGAAGTTTGGGATGAATTTCCCTAAGGCGGAATTTGCATTTGGCAGAGTTTATTTTGAGCTTGAGCTTGACCTCTCGGGCTCGATTCAGCACTCATTTCAAATTTATGTCATGTTCTGCACAATCACGGCCTCCGATGATGATATCATCAGCAATGATTGCACAGGGGTATCCTGAAAACAGCTGCTCCATTGAGCGCTGGAACACTTCACTTGCTGAGTTTATGCCAAACACCTATAGTGCCCAAATGGAGTGCTGAACACAGTCATCATAGAAGATTTGCGGTCAAGATGTATCTGCCAGAAAGAGTTCTTTGCATCAAGCACCAAAAATACAGTTGCCCCCGACATCTGAGACACTACGTCTTCTAGTACTGTGTACTGCGTATTGGGTGATGAGGTCGCTTTAAGGCAGTGTTTAGATCTTTAGGATTTATGCATAGTCTGATTTCTTGTCCATCCTTTTTGTGTGTCACGACCATGGCCAAAACCCAGTCTGTTGGCTCGGAGACTGGTGTTATGACGCCCAAACTCGACGATCAACGATCCAGCTCTGCTTTGACACGGTCCTGCATTGCCAATGGAATGCGATGGGCAGGGCGAACTACAGGCTGCACGCTTAAAAATTAAAAAATGCAAAAAAAAATGTATTCCCCCATCAGTGAAACCGGTTTGATAACTTCACACCTATCATGAATGAAAGGCGAGAAGAGGGATTACAGTAACTGGGGTCTGCGAGTGTTCACCTCAGAGCGCGCTGTCGTGTTGTATTCAGCGAGTAGACTATATATTTGTTTGATGCATTTCTGGGGGAGCATGTCTGCAGTTGTATTGATTAATCTGCTCATATCTGTGCACGCATTTATCAGCCTTTTGATCAACGGCACTCACTTTCACTTTGCAAAAGGCAGTGTTTATTGATTACTGTATATTTAAAGCGCATATACACACATTCATCATGAAAGATCTATTATAAAAGAAAAACAAAATCATGTTTGCTTCAGCAATATTAATTATACATACACTTTTGTATTATTTGTTGTACTTTGTTTTTTTGCCCAAAAAAAAAAACCCATACACCTCAACCAACACAACATACCACATTTTGTTCCAACAGCATTCAGGGCCGCAATATCATGAGGTTAGATTTATGATTTGTAATATGCTGAAATCCCTTACACCCTTGCCTCATGGTGAAATGGTCCTCTATCTTCCTCTTGTATTTCAATTTGGCCCTTGAGATGCCTTGAGCCTGGTTCTTGCCGCACTATAGAGTGCAACATCACCAGACCTGAACATGATGTTCCTCTCCTGCACTAGGCACCGTACACCTCGGGTCATTCAGGGTTTTTGATTAGGATAAACCTGGGTGCTTTTATCTACAGTGATATTGTCTATTGTCATGGTGTGCACCTGTGATGGGAGTGGGCCAAAATCAATATTGCTCTGCACTCACTCCAAAGCTCACTAGTTAGACGGCCTCCCCTTCCGTGGCCACAAGAAATAGGCATGGCTGGTGAAGCATTGCCACTAATGGTCCCGGGCTTCTCTCCGAGCTATAAAAATATAGCAGGGAGTGTAGCTCAGGGTCTTGGGAGACTGGACTTTAGATTTTTCTAAAGAGAGTGGCACGCGAGTGGGGAGATATATTTTTCCGCGTAGAAGCAAAGGCATCCCCGGTGCCGAAGAGGAAAAGGCCTCCAGGAGGACTGCGTTAGGGCCTCTGATTCCAGCCAGGAAAGCCGCCCAGCTGATGGACGTCCAAGAGAGACTCCCACCTGTGGCTGCGCCCAGAGAGAGCTTGGAGGGGCCGGTCTTGATCCGCATTAAGCGGGAGAGGTCACCGTCATGGGAGCGCGCAGGACCGCTACCTCCGCATGCTCCAGGCTGCATTGCCCACCTGACTAGCACGTGCACCACATTCCTTTCACCTTTCATTCCGTCCTCCCTCTTTTAACCCTTTTCTTCCCTATTTTCCTAAATAAATCACCCTTGTCCAACATTTTACCTCCTCTAGTGGTACATTTCACATGCTGATGTAATTAAGGGAGCATGGTTTTTAAGTCAGCATGATTAAATTACATGCACAGCCTCAGGGTACTTGTCCTGCTGTCTAATAATGTTGCTGTACAAAAGTCCTACAGCTGAGTTAGCACTAGCATTGGGTGGTATAGTATATACACTGTAGTTAACATGATCATAATAAACTCTCTTGGGAGATAAAAGGGTTTGCATTTAATTGTCTCAAACTCCAAGTCTGGAGAGTAGTGCCTTTCTATAACCTTTGTTAGTATACCAGCTATTGTTTGCATATATACATTAACCATCTCCTTTGCTCTTACCTAGTCCCTGCTTCTGTCATGCTAGTGCAGTGTATAGCCTGCTAACTCAATAGCTGCAACTGTAATTGATGACTGAAACCAGCTCTTAACTAAAATCAGAATGCAACAGTCCTTGGCGAGCCTTTGCATTCCAACCTGTAGCCTCACTTCATCCATTTTGTTGGCCAGGGATCTTACGTTGGTAAGAAAAATGCTGGGAAGCAGAAGTTTGTTCTTATGCAGCCTCTTATGCAAGCTCAATAGCCCCGTTTTTGCCCTCTGTCCTTATGCCACCTTTGCCTCCTCTTTGCCGGGATGATCATCTATGGATAGCCCAGGGTCCAAGTTTTATCCACAGTTATGTTGTGGTAGCAGAGGAAATTGGCTGTGATAGTCTATTCGCACACTATTCGTATTTTAAGGAACTCGTGCCTACTATAGATGTTAACCGCTAAGCAGAATGTGCACCAAAGAAATACCAATGCAAACATAAATAACAAAACAAAACACCAGAGGGGAGATCACAGAGCCACTGACCCGCCTAAAGGTCAGATCTTAGAATTGTTTCTGATTTACAGTTTTATTTATGCTGTGTAGAATGTTTAGTGTTCACACATGTGGATGTAGTGTGAATGCTGTGTACTTTTCATACAGTATACATTTCTTTTTCAAGTACTGCAGACCTCCTGCAGACAATCTTATCATTTTGATTCATACACATTCACATTGCATACAAACTTACTTCACTTGATTGTGTAAAGCTGCTTTGCGACAATGTCAATTGTTAAAAGCGCTATATAAATAAAATTGACTGGACTTCCTCTTCTGCTCACTGCTACTGTTAGACCACGATCATGCCAAACAAATGTACAAAGTGATTTACACTGAACATTTTCATTTTTGTCTCAGTAAACTATTGTTTACAGTTAACTAAGTAAAAATGGCACCTCAATGTTTAGTTAACACTGAGATGTAAGAGGACATTGACATCATTTTCCAATCCTTTGAGCCAAATAAACATAGTGTAGTATATGTACTAAAACAAAACAAATGAACAAACCAAAAAAAAAATAATAATTCCAAATATGTGTCAGGTATAACCCCTAGAGGGCGCCTTGAGTCCAGAAACTTTGGTTTTGTTTTGGACTTCATGTCCCAGAATGTACCTTGGTCAGGTAATGTGGGCATTCATCTGAACTGAGGTTATAAATTAGTTTGCTATACAAAGTTGCATTTAGTCAGATTGGCTCTTGCATCTGCATTAAAAACTGTTTTGTCTTCTTCTATGTTGTTTAGCCATGTTTCATGGTCTCTGTAGGTCATAGCTTCATGTTCTGTTTGAGTTCTCCTAGCCATAGTTTCATGCTTAGTGTATTCATGTTTAGTTGCTTATGTTTGTTTATGTTTGCTTTTCTTTATTAAAAATCTAAGTCTTAACCTTTGTACTTATGCCTCGCCTGCTATCATCCCACATAGTGACAACATGTAAATAATCTTGGAAGACTACTTTATTACAGTAAATGCATGTTTTTTTCTGCTTTGTCACAGTGTGTAAAGCTTAGAAAATCTGCTTAAACTTCATGTTTGCTTTAAAACATGTTTTTTTTTTTTTTTACTGAAAATGCAGTACAGCTACAGCAGCAACACTTTAGATTAGTTGCTATAAGAGACAGGATAGGCATTTAACATAAGTCATAGCTGATTTAGATGACTGCTCCATCATAACAGCAATTGTTAGATTTTAGATGAAGAACGATTAGGAACAAAAGAAACATAAATCAATTTTAATTGTGAGAATCAACTTTCTGCAAAATAAGATTTGAAGTGGCACTCTACATGATACAGTATAACCTGATGGTATACAGAACCCAATAAATCAAATAACATATTTTAGAATAAAGGGGAAATCTTTCATTTTGTGCCTATACCTTTTTCTCCATATGTTCTTCACATGTTGTAGTCAGTGTT
>JAAGKR010012275.1:0-16908 GCA_011419295.1 Clarias macrocephalus
TAGGCTAATTTAGCAGCTTACTTAGATCATGTATGTTAGACTTGTTGCACTCTGCAGGGCTTTGTGGTAGTGAGATGCTAGGCTGTGGCACCAATTAATAACATAGCCAATGTGGTTAGTTAGAACATGGGTTATTATCTATTATCTTATAATCTTCCACTGTCACAATTTGTGAAATCATAGAGAATTTATAAACATGATGAATTGTGGGTAGTTAAGATCATTGTATGGCAGATTTGACCCACAGGGATTTGTAGTTTGCCAACAAAGCCATGTCTTATTATAAGGTGTAGGTCTCCTGTAGGTCTTTTGTGGCCTTCCATCATCAATTATAAGCAACCAACATGGCACCATATCACATAGTGGAACCATGTCACTCATTAGAGAACTTTTAGATGTTATTTATTTATTTATTTATTTATTTATTTATGTTAAAGACAGTAGCATGTGCGAATATTATCAGCAAGTTAATGAAGGTTGTGCTATACTGTGCAAGTATGTATAATATAAGTACTGTATATCTAACTATTTCTAACAAATCCTTATTATACGATTGTCGGCTTTTCCTTGCTACTTATATATAAGTAGGTAAGAGTCATGGCGAGGCATACCATCCATTAGTCGGAAAATCATTCGTACAGTGGTATCTGGGACTTGTATTAGTGACATTTTAGTCATTTTATGTACATGTAATTAGTAGTCAATGTCATAGGTCCAGTTGCTGTTGTAATGAACAAGAATAAATTTAGTTTGTTTTCCCCCCTCTGTTTCCATTGTAATGTTTCTTTAAGTATTTATGCAATTTGTGAAGTGGCCATTAATTAATAAATAAAATAATAATAATTCTAAGATATATATATATATATATATATATATATATATATATATATATATATATATATATATATATTTTTTTTTTTTTTTTGTGTTAATGCAGACTGAAAATCCATCTAAAAATTTATTTTGCAATTAATGTTACTGTTGTCTCAATTACTATTGTTGTTGCTGTTACTTTCAACCGCATTTTATTTGTCTATTTACTTGCTTTCTCAGTTTTTAGTTAATTTCCTTACATAACTTAAACACCATACATAGCCACTATAATAGACATAGCCATTATTTTAATATTCATGAAAGATAATAAGGATGGTGGCTTCACCAAGTTCAGAGTTCTCTCTTTCATGTAACACACTTGCCCTCAATGCCTGTTACTATCTAACTAACCTTCGTACTCTAGAGGTAGGTAATAAGTTTACCAGCCATGTTATGGGGGAAGGACACATACTGTACACATCTGTAAATGCTCAGACAAGCACTTTTATTTTCGCAGCAGGTGAAGTAACCCTGACACCCAAATATAAGGTTTTCAGGTTCTCTTTTCCTTAAAAGGAATGTGATAAACACTTCAGGAACAATGTGGAAAAAAAAATGTGACAAAAGCACTTCAGCTTAAATACACAAAAGGATTTTTATTATTGGTATCAAGAAATAATCCATTTAATATGCAGCAATATAGGAAAATTTACACTACTACGACTACTACTACCATGATAATAATAATAATAATGATAATAATAGTAATAATGATAATTATAATCATTTTACAGTACTTGTCACATTTGCAACCATTCCCCAGTATGATACACAGAGAAATGCCTAGACAAGTGTCCATGACCTAAAAAAAAAAAAAATAGAGTAGAAAGATTACACTATAGTGGAAAGAAAAATTCACCAGAGAATACAATTAAACTAAATATAGAATTTCCAATAAAAAATATGAATAAGTAAAAAAAAAAAAAAAAATAGACTGGAATATTTAAATTATACACAAACTACTAAATAAAATAGAAATATATACAAACTAATAATAATAATAATAATAATAATAATAATTGTTGTTGTTATCATTTATTTATTTATTTATTTATTTATTTATACATACAGTATATTTATCTAGGGGGAAAAGGCTTTGTAACTTTCTTGTTCCAAGTTGCTTTTCAAATGTGCACCTCAAAACCCTTAGGGGTCGACGATGCCAATCATTTATTATTTATTGATTTTTATTTATTGTTATTTATTTATTATTTATTTTATTGAAGTGTTTTTGTGAATGAAATTATATTGTAGCAACCCAGAAAAACATATGTACACAAACAGTAGATGGTTTTCTTTCCAAAAAGTTTATTGCCAAATAAATGTTTGTTATTAAATGAAATGTTAAAAATAAAATACAGACGCATGCCAGATTCTCGTCTCCACGCGTGCTGGAGCCCCGCCCTCCTCACCTCGCGCTCCATTCACATGCAAGATTTATGTAAATGGATCTATTCAGATGTAAGTAAATGCTAATTGCTGTTTTGTTTTGGAGGAGTCATGTGCTGATGCATGCCCGTGTCCAACAGAACAGGAAGGGCTTGAATGAAGAAACAAAAACTTTTTTCACATAAATATTCTTATACGCACATAGAAAATGGCTTGTGGCATGAATCCACACGAAGCGCTTCCAGAATGCTGGACACAAACACCAAAAAAGCATGATAATAATAATCATCATGCTTCGTTGCTGTTTGTGTCCAGCGTTGAATGATTATTTGACCTTGGACGACTGGAATGATGAAATAAAGCTGCTCACCTCACGCGGCGCTTTCAATTTTTTTTACAATTGCAGCATTTATTCAGCAAGTATATATTTGTGCTCTGTTGTTTTTCTGGGGTACTGATTTAAAAACAAAGTCTGCTTTGTGGTTTGTGTACATCATAACTGAAACAAAGCTGCTCATCTCGGCAGCCTTTTGATCAAATGGGAGATGAAAAGTACAAAGTGAAAGTATGTACCAAAAACAGCAGCTTTATTTCATTCATAAAATACTCAGATCATGAACAACAACATAGCACCAGCACATAGCTGTTTTTTAAATGCAGTTTCTCTTCACATAATCCCCCAGAAATACAACAAACTGATTTATACCCTCTAAATAAGCGCTGCCTTTGTGCCGCTTTAGTCATAATATACGAACATATTTTTGTGGTGTAGTTGTTTGTGTTTGTATGTGTGCATAAAAATTGTATTTCAATTAAGGTTTAGAAACTATGCTTTATTTTTGTTCATCTCAAAAGAAGCCCTGTTTGTGTGAGGAGTCTGAGTGTATACTGGAGGTGTGAACAGCTGAGACAATACGTGTCCTGGTGAAACCTCATGTTATCTGAGCCAGGTGTGAACGAATCTTACATATTCATGAAAAGTCATGGATTATTCAGTGAAACAGAGGTTCTGCTGTAAAAAGTTAGGCACAACAGTCACTTTGCCCCAAATAAAAGTATTATTTAGGATTATAATTTAGTTGTTTTGCTCTGCCAGGTTTGTTTATATATTTATTCATTTGCTTTTCTGCTAGAGTTTGAAATTGTATTTTTTTTTGTGTGTGCGCAATTTGACATAAGTTTAAATGTTGCACATGAATCTGACATATTTACATCTGCCACATTATGAAAGCCCAGTTTGTGCTCTACATAAAGAAGGGAAATGTATTGGCTACTATACTGGTAAAAATTTGAAATTTACACAAATTTAAGAAGAGCGCTCAATCACTGCAGGTCTTCAGAAAGGCCTCAGACCTCCAAGTGTTAACTAGGGTTGGGTATCGTTTGGGGTTTTTTCGATCCCGGTGCCAAATCGATACTTTTAAACCGGTACCGGTGCCACAACGCTGCCTGAACCGATACTTTGCAAAAGCCACAAAATGATGGTGGATGACTTAAGAATACATTTTTATTGAACAAAAAATTAAATGCTTAAAATTGAACAATGTATTAAAAGTTTAAGTACTAGCTGGAAAGACATAAAGTCCATGTTACATTAGTATTTTACAAATTGTTTGACCGTTTGTTAGCATGAATGCAGGATTTGCATTTTGCAGTTAGCATTACATTAGCCTACTACTAAACCTGCGGAAAGGCTGCTGTCATCATAATCGCTGGACTCCTTTTTGCTACGGTTGGTATGACTGGGGCTGGGCTCGTCCACACCAATAGTGCCAATTGTTGTCCGTATGCTGTCAAACACGGCGCATCCCTCTGCTTTTACTGTAAGTTTATTCCGTTTGCCCTCAAATGTTTCATTAGATTTGACGTGTTTCCCCCTTTATACGCAACTGCTGTAAAACATTTACTGCAGGTCGCAGGGTCGGAACCCTTTCTTGTGAAATATAGCCACCCTTTCGACCGTTTATCTAATCTAATAAACTTTTAATCTACAAAAATAAAATGGACAGTAGATATTTCAGTTTTCATGAACAGTTTTCTAATTAAAGAAATAATTTATTTTTCCGATCATTTCTGACACTCCATCAATGCAGTATTTAAAATTTTACTAGCAATCATGTGTGTTGATGAATCTAATGCTTATTACAACCGTGTCATCATAGCCCCAGAGAACAAATATATTAATCGACAGTTCAGGCATTTAAGTGGCACCGAAATTCGCGTTCTGTTTCGGTCCAGTACATACAGGTTATATAGGTACCGGTGCTGTATTGGCGCCGGTTTTCGGTACCCAACTGTTAACACCCTAGTGTTAACAGTAATAGAGCTCTTGTGATGTGTGATGTCAGATATGATGTAAAACCAAACCAGACAATATTCTATCTAGCACACTCTCTTCAGTTTTATGAAGTTTAGTTATTGTGCCTGGTGAATGCCACAATGTACGAGGTCAAAAACCTGGAAGATTGTTTCATCAGTTTCCCACGGATAAAAAGAAGTGAGATTTGCGGTGATCAGCCACCCGGCGGGAAGACGAGGCTAATCCTGTTTTTGGAATGAATAAATACACTGGTGCGAGGACATGTGCAGATAGCAGAGACACAGGTAGACGGCAAGGTAAACAAAAAAAATGAATAACATTTAATAACAGAATGTAAACTCCATGTTCGGCTTAATCAATGTTTCAATTATACTAGTTTTACATTAAATCTTACCTGAATAAATATCTATAAATATCACCACATCATAAATCTGTAAGTACATTTCCTACTAATGTGTTGTAATGAACAGCTGGAGACCAATAAAACTCAGTAATTTAAGTTTCTCAACATACACCATTATCTGGGTGCTCCAAGAAATAAAGCATTTCCTGAAAAGTAGAGTGGAAATAAAACTTGCAAGTAAAACCACATCTGCTTCCAGTTCCTCAGTGACTGGAACCTGCAAGACTGATGTGAATCAGTGCTACTACAGTATGTTTCCAAGTGCATGTGCATTCTGTGTTTGGATACGAGAGATGTGTTTACTGTAGATATGAACAAAGCAGTACAAGGTTATTTACATGACACATAGTATTCGTAAGTCATAAATGCGTGTGTGTATGTTGTCACAGCGTTTGCCTGTCATGGGCATCGCCTCAATCTGTTGTCGCTCACTCCGTAGGCTTATTAGGTAGACGGCCTCCCCTTATGCAGGTGAGCGAAGAGGCTGGGCCGCTGGCAGCAGGCACAACTGCGGCACAATCAACGCTAATGGATCACAGACTTCTCCCTGCGTTATAAACGCAGGGCGGGGAGTGTAGACTGTTGCCTGGTATCTCACTGAAGATTGGGAGCAGAGTTGTGTGGTGGACGCTGCGTCTTTAAACTTGTTACGGTGTGTGTGTTTACAGGATGCTATAAACTGGGATATGGGAGTCAGAGCCAGTGGTGCTTCACTCTAAAGGCTTAGCCAATCGCAGTTACAGCCAGAACTCAAGAGCTTTGGTTTTCTCACTCGCACACAAACACACAGATGCACACATGCCCTCACACACACAGTCATCCAGCAAGAGGCACTATCGTGGAGCAGTGGAGCCTAAACAGAAAAAGATCTAGGTCCAAAGGGACACAGACAGCAAGAGAGAGTGAGAGAGAGTAAAAGAGCGAGACAGAAAGTAATCACAAACACACAGAGGTTTACATGGCCGTTGTTCTTCTGCTTAACAGATTATTCAATCAGATAGAAATTGAATTTAAATTGCTCTGAATTGGTTTACTCTATTTTGATTGAGGTGTGCGAACCATGAGTTGGATTTTAAATAGGTTTTTAGGGTGCATGTAAACACTGCTAATTACTTCTAGATTGTAATTTTTCTCTTGATCAAATGAACTAATAAATGGGATAACAGGTTTATCCGATTTATAAACAAAACAAAAAGAAACTAAGTATTATAGAGGGGACCACCTGATTAAATACCCAATATTATCACGATATCCAGGTGCCAATAGGATTTGTATTATGATTCTGTTAATATCACAATTTTATAAATATCCTAATGCAATATTAACTTTTCTTTTAGATTTTGCTACAATTCAAAACAAAAGCATCAAATAATCCGCTGAATGCTTTAGAGTGCTCCATCTGTAGGATTATAGAGGAACAACCGAATAATTAAAAAAAAAAAAGTTTTAAAAAAGACAGATTTTGAAACACATGAACTGCTACACAAAAGAATTGAGATAAGTAACGGTTTAGATTTTATTCATTTACTAAAGACAGTAATTTAAAAAGTGAAACTCTCATGTGTTCTAGATTTATTACATGTAAAGTGAAATATTTCAAGCCTTTTTTATGATGATTATGGCTTACAGCTTATGAAAATCAAAAATCCAGTATCTCAAAATATATATATATATATATATATATATATATATATATATATATATATATATATATATATATATATAAAAAATTTTAAGATCATCCTAGTCCATCCTAGG
This sequence comes from Clarias macrocephalus, assembly GCA_011419295.1. Lineage (NCBI taxonomy): Eukaryota > Metazoa > Chordata > Actinopteri > Siluriformes > Clariidae > Clarias > Clarias macrocephalus. The sequence continues at coordinate 6,744 of JAAGKR010012275.1, forward strand.
AAAATGATGTTCATTTATGCACAATTTAACACTTGGTCATGCCTTCATAAAAATGCATACATGTATACAGTAGGCAATCAGCTTATAGCACTACTGACGCATTATTAATGACCAGGTTGCTTTAGTATCAGCCTTCACATCATTTGTATTGTTGGGTTAGTTACTTCTCCATCTTCCTCTTGACAATATACCATAGATTCTCCATCAGGTTCAGGTCAAGCGCATTGGCTGACCAATCAAGCACAGTAATATCAGGGTCCGCAAAACCAGTACGGTAAGTGGTAGTTTCGGCACTGTGGCCAGGTGCCAAGTCTTGCTGGAAAAGGAAATCAGCACCTCCATAAAGCTTGTCAGCATGAGGAAGCATAAAGTGGTAGATGGATATGTTGACTTTGGACTTGATAAAACCCCAGTCGACCAACACCTGAAGATGACATGGCTCACCAAATCATTACGAACTGCAGGAAACTTCACACTGGACTTCAAGTTACTTGAATTCTGTGCCTTTCCACTCTTCCTCCAGACTCTAGAACCTTGATTTCCAAAGTAATAAAAAATTTCCTTTCCTTTACAGTACTTTTGACACTTGATCTTTTGATAATTTGCTGGCTTCAACAGAAGGATCACATGTGCATGATTAAATGTAATTAAATTTGCGTTGCTAATGTTTCGCATGATTTCTTAATAGCATTGCATGAATTATCAGGTGATGAGGCTGCAGTACAGCAGAACAAAATGAAAAGGCAGACTGAGGGAATAGAGAAACGGAGACAGAGTGTGATCTGTGTCTTCTTTTTCAAACTCCAGTCTGGAGTGCTGAGGGATTAGCCTGGCATCACGATCAGCTCCTTTTTTGCATATTTTCCTCTGCTCTGTCAACCCCCACTCCACACAATCCATTACACACTGCCATAAACTCAGATTTTATTCAGCGTAGAGAGAATTCCTATGATCGAGATTCAGTGGAGATGAATCGCAAATTCCCTTAGCAGCAAACACAAGAAATACACAAGACAACTAAAGTGCTTTTGATTATGCCCGAAGCTTGACTTTCGACCCAGCAAAATTCTGTCAGTGTCTATTCTGCGCCAACATATCATGAGCCATCCCCATGACAACAAAGGATCTCCTGCTTCAGCCAAGTGGTTATGGATCTAATTTGATTTTTTGTTTTGCTTTGTTTTCTGATGATTCTGAACTATATTATCTTTTACACCACTTTGGAGACTACTTTTATTTAAATCCTTTTAAAATCATTTGCTGTTTCGGATTAGTAACAATTTAAGAGCCATGGCACCATGGGTAATTTTACCTGTGCTGTCTGTCGGAGGAAGGACTCCAGGGATGAGTTCATGGCCAGATACCATGATATTGGGTGGGAGTAGGTGCATGATGGGATTGAGGGCAGGGTGTGGCTGGAGAGAATACAGCAGCTGAGTTCCCTCTATTGCTGACAAAACTGCATTCACTGTAAAACACACAGAAATCAACCTTGAATTAGATGAAGTTCAGTAACATAACTACAGTAATTCGCCCTACAATTCACACTTCTTCATCTTAGACAACTCGAAAACAAAGTGCTTTTACTAAATGTAACCATTTTATTAAATAGAACATACAAAGAGTAAATTATAATTCACTAATTACAAGAAGATAACTGAGATTTTACAATATTACAGTGTTACATTAAAGAAAATTGAAATTACATGATGAACACACTTCTATACATTTTCTACACCTGGATATATGGCATAGGTTTACATTTACAAATAATAAGAACTGTGAATGAAATAATAGTGAGACTCATTTATCAATCTTTTAATATAATACCGCAAAAACGTGTGCGCCGAATTAAACTGGGTGAAAATTGGGTAAATTCATTTTTATGAAATGCCAGGTACCCAACATGGTGCCTGGCTCAACTGATTTGCATTTGGTGATGCCCATAAAACTCCATAAAAGGCAAAAGCTCACAGTGGATGAAAAAACACTCAGGTAGCGGTTGTTTGACTTACGTATAAGTCAATAAAAATATGAATTATTTAACAACATAACCCCTTGAAAAGGGCAAAATGTCCCTAACAACAGAAGTGCCGTGTGTCATGAAAAGCTGACGCGGTCATGCGGCACGCTAGGGAGTATACGGCATGCTGCGGCTTGAGCTACATCAGATCTGTCTCCTATCACTTACCTCGTCACTTTGGCTCTCATAAAGTGTTGCACAGAATTTAAACAAGTTGCTGTGGGAAATGAAACAGACTTCAATCCTCCCTTTATGACTACTCTTATTTTTCTTAATTTGTGGATCTACGTTGCGGAGTTAAAATAGATAAGCTAGTTAAACCTGACAGCGTAATCCACACTTAAAACCGTAGTAAGTCACCGCACATTATATGATTGGTGGCTGATCTAGATGGATAGATGTACTTTACTGATCCCTTAGGGGAGATGTGGGATGAATAATATATGTAAATAGTATATGTCTTTCATTTCCCCTTGGCGATCAATAAATTACATCCCTCCTTCTAGATCAGCTATATAATATTTAAAACTCTAAAGTTTCTAAATGGTTGCTTTATTAAATTGTACTCTGTAAGGGAAAACAAAATATAAAGGATACATATAAATACAAGGATGCATCGGTTTTCCTGAGCAAAATAGTGAAAACGGCTCCTTTCTAGGCCATAGGGCTTCTGAGATATCCATTCACCTATTCTGAGTGTACGAGTCTGTATGCAAGGATAGGTTTAGCCTGGTTGTCTTAGCAGCGTCCGTTTCTGCGCAGCTACGTCGCATGCTGAGAACGTAACCTGATATCTTGCATATACTTCAACTGAAAACCGAGTGTTCTGCTTTGCTGCCGGACATCTCTGGAACCATTAGGGCTAGAGTGCTAATTTACATATAACGCGTCTCGTTTTCTGATCAGAACAAAATGCTCCAAAATGCTTTTCAGCTCAGGAAAACTGGCTGAAAGTTTTTATATACACTAATCAGCCATAACGTTAAAAACATTAACATTATAACCACCAAGGTTTTGCATTCCTCTTGTGCCACAAGGTGTGGCTCTGGCCCCTCAGCGCATCTGGTAGTGGGACGTTGGCAGCAGATCCTCTGGGCCTACTCTGGACAGCAGGCTGTGATGCACTGGGTGTTCTGGTGCCATTCTATTGTGTCCAGCATTGACCTACTCAAAAATGAGTGTCACATTGACTTTTTTTTTTTCTTCTGTGGGACCAATCCAGATGGATTTTGGTCTAGATACGACCAAAGGCACAGATATGACCACAATCTTCTGACCAGTTTACTGGTATATAACTGATAATCAATTTAAATGTTATGTGGTGTTAATTTTGCAGTTGATCTGTATAAGTTTCATGCTGGTGCGTGCAAAAATTTACATTCTGGGGAACATTCCTAGGGAAAAAGAATGATCCCTATTAAATGTCAAACATTAAATATCAGTTTCTGTGCTAAAAGTGCAATAATAATAGTAGGGGTGCCAAAAATACCAATATTATATATTATTATTATTATTATTATTATTGTTATTACAGTATAACCAAATGTAGTCATAACACTTTGAAAGATAACCCGTGTTATAAAAAAACATGTCCTATTAGTATTAGCAGTATAAAATCTAGCAAAAAACGAAAACATTGGTGCACTTTGGGCCACTCCATCTCGGCTCCCAACGTCTAGCAATTACCATAGATTTCCTTATTTTCTAAACCTACACTTAGCAACAACTTCAGCAAACCCTCCACATCCATCATGTCGACATGTCATTATAGACTGCACTTCCCTATTTGCATGTATATCAGTAATTCTGAGCTTTCTGCCGTAATATGGTGCCCATTTGTCTATTAATAAAACACACATTCGTTCAACCAAATTTGACAATTTTTTAAGAATATGTATTTTTTTTTAAATCTGATTACATGTATCAAGGTTTTTTCATTAATGTTTTTTCAATTAAGGACTGGTCCTAACTTCTGAATGCTAGGTGCTTAAAACACAAGAAGAGCACACATTTAATAGCATTACTCACACACACACACACACACTCACATACCCAACATGAACTTTCATTCATGCTTTAAATAGTTGCACACATCCAAGCTATTAAATGTTTAACAGATTGGATTTGTGCAATTATTTAAAGCACGAATGAAAGTTCAAGTTGTGTGTGTGTGTGTGTGTGTGTGTGTGTGTGTGTGTGTGTGTGTGTGTGTGTGTGTGTGTGTGTGTGTGAGTAATGCTATTAAATGTGTGCTCTTCTTTAAATGCACATCATTGCTTGCTATGAACCTTCATAAATGAACAATCAAAAGTTGCTGGGTCAGAAACCACTCCTGCTGCAATGCAAAGATATCCTGTCAGGAATCCTAAAGTTCAGCTTTTCAGCTAAATTTCTTACAACTCTCCTTTTTTTCTCATTGGATTTGAGTGTCTTACACTCACTCTGTTTTATTGAGTAGTATCATAGAATGTAGTTTATGTTAGACAGGGACTAGGGATCATATTTAAAACAAAGGGCAGAATCTCAGGTAGGCAGGTAGAAAAATACTTAAACACTTCACTAAGGTAAGGCCTATAGTAGTAATGGTAGTAATGGTAATGTGTGTGTATAAATGGGATTCCATGAATACTACAACACTAAAAAAAACTCATTTTGGTTAAGAGGAGTTTACAGTTTGTGTTTACAGTAGAAAAAAATAGGTATTGTTCATGTCATTATATATATTCAAACCAGGACGTTGAGCAGAATAACAGTTATGAGTGTAAAAAAAAAACTTCCTTTATTTCTTTATATAACCCCTTCTACACTTATCCCACAGTTTCACTAGTGCTTCGATACCATCAGGGTGGAAAGTTTTCTCAGTATGCCGGAACCATGATCAGACTGCCTGCTTCAACACTGCCTGTAACACTGGCCTCCTTTAATGGCGAGGTCAGGACTGTACAGGGGATATGGCAATCCTAAATTATTGCATGTACTGTATAGTCCCCATAGACGAATGCATCTCTTCTGCAAGTTGGTGACAATTCACAGACATAAAGCCTTCTTTAAAACGTTGCACCATTCAAATGCTTTACTGCGGCTAAGAGACTCATCACCGTACTGAGCTTTACGCTTTCTGTAAATGTCGATCAGTTTTATGCCTTCATTCACAATATATTTCCTCACAATTCCTGGTTTAACTTGAAAGACTCTCATATTAAAAAAAAAAAAGAGCTTTTCTCTGCCCGAGTGCCTGTTTTCCCTTGTAAGTAACGGATGTTATCTGTGTACTAGTCTAAAGATAAGTCAAAGCCAAATCAAAAGTACTCAATTTATCCAAAATGACGACATGAACTGGAACACTGACTGCACCTCTGGTCTTCTCACCAGACATCAGTGCCCAAATAGCACTAATGCTCTGCTAGGGGAACGCAAAATCCCCACAGCCTTTACAAAAAAGTGAAAGTGAAAGCAGCAATAGAATTTCTTTAAAATTGACTTAAAACATTCTCCATTCTCCTTCACAGACCGCGATGGTACATCCTTTAAGTGTAAAAAGTGAGTCAAGAAGTTTCTAATATAAAATGAAGCAAGGGGACAGGCCTACCAGGAGGTCAATTATCACTGGACAGCAAACATAAATAATTACAGATTTATATGTGATTGCATTATCTTAGTTAAAAAAAAAAGCTAATACTGTTTAATTATTAACAGATTTAATAATAAACATGTTTTCATAGATAATCAGGCATAAGTGTACATACAGCCATCATGAACATGAATGAAATGACAATATCATCCTATCAATGATTTATTGAAAATGGTCTTTTGTGGAGCATTTAAGTAAGTAATATAAATACAAGTTTTATAGTTTTATAGGTTCAGCCTTTATTCATCAAATATGCATTAGTGCAGAGTGAAATTCTTTACTCTTCGCCAATCCCAGATGTTTTTTTTTTTGTTGTTGTTGCTGTTAAAGAAAACCCTAAGAATTTGGACCATATGTTTAATTTTAAATAAATTCATTTTATATTTCTGAAATTAATATAGTTCTAATTTTATACATACAGGATTGAACATTTATATAAACCTACTTAAAAAAAAATAATTCACTGATGCTGAAAGTCTTAAAATGTTATTTAATTTTCCAAGCCCAAGGCCTCTTGATTTCCTGGCTAGTGATCATGATTGACTACAGCCGGCAGCTTCTCTGTGCCAACATGAAAAGGGTTTGTTCAACAGTATCTATGGCACTGATCAACACACAGTACAACGAGGAGCTCAGGGCAGAACTGAGCAAGAGGATGGTATATTCCGACAAGTGGGGAATGTTTCCTTGGATTCGTTTCTAAACAACTGCAGATTCCAAGATCGGTTGAAACAACTACACGTAAGTACATATTACTGGGAGGTGTAGCCACTTTGTCAAGGTATGGAAGAAAACCCATACTGTCACCTTCAACTATGAAGCAATTGATTAAAATGGTCCGGAACAACAGAGGAAACACCACAGCACAGGTCTGCCATGAACTGGAAATTCCTGGAACACTAGTGTCACTGCCTACTGTCAGGTTTTACATCACCATGGACAAAAAGGTTGCCGTCAAAGGAAGAAGTGCCTGCTCCGCAATTCACATTAAGCTAGATTAAGGTTTGTAGTTGACCACATAGTTAAAGAAAAAGCGTCCTGGAGGAAAGTTTTAACCAGAAGTATGATTGGAGGAAAATGTGAGACAAGAAGCACAGTGATGGTTGCATCGTGCTATGGGGTGAGGTAAACTGTTGCATTGCGCAAAGTGGATAGAATAATGAAGTATGCATGAAAGAGTGTATGCACTGTAAACTACTAACTGCAACAGTATATAAGCAAATGTTTTCCTTGTGTAGCCAACTGTGTGTAGCCTTATGTAATGAACACACACTATTTGCAAATCCACAGGTGGATATGCTGGATATGCTGGCCCCCAATTTGTAGAATTACAGTAGCAGGTTTTTAAGAACTGAAATATTCACGCAAGATTATCCACCGAAGAAACTTTGCCATAAACTGTTTTGGGGATTTCAGATCTCCGGTTTATACTCTACATGTCTACATGTGCAGAGCAGTACAAAATGAATCACAGGTTCAGAAGATCTGCGCAGAAGTAGAGTATTCAGAATGAAGAGCATCACTGCCTTTGGAAGTTTACTCACCCACAGTGCAGTGAAAATCTTTACCAGTTTGCAAATTTGTAGCAGTGTCTCAGTTCTACCACTACACCACGCACCACCACATCTTGCATAAGTCTGATGCAAGACTTTCAGCTGTTGTGTAAACACAAACTGACCTCACAACCTATTCCATTAGAGAGTGATCTCAGGACGTTTACAGCTCTATGGGCATGCATGTCTCTGCCTCCGTCTCTCTCGCTCTCTCTCTATGTGTACTATATACATGTACTATACCCTTATTTTGAAATAATCAATACTTGACTATGCCTATATGGTCTATGCCTGTAACGCTTAAGCCCTTAAGTGTTTCAAAAAAATATGTATTTTCCTACTTTACGGTAGACAGAGAACCAAGTACAACTGAATATAATAAATACATTATATATACATATATGTTATGAATTGAACAAAGATAAAAATAAAAAATAATAAAATAAAAAACATTATTGTAGCACTGTTCAAAAGTTTGGGCACCCTACATAATCAGTACTTAGTAAAACCTCCTCTGGCAGATATCACAGCTTGCAAACGCTTTCTATAGCCAACTAAAAGTGTTTCAATTCGTGCACTTGGGATTTTCTCCCATTCTTCCTCGCAAAAGGCTTCTAGTTCTGTAATATTCTTTGGTCATCTTGCATGCACAGCTCTTTTGATCTACCCACAAATTTTCAATGATGTTTAAATCAGGGGACTGTGATGGCCAATCCAAAACCTTCACCTCTTGAGGTAGTCCATAGTGGATTTCAAGGTATGTTTAGGATCATTGTCCTGTTGTAGAAGCCATCCTCTTTTCGGCTTCAGTTTTTTTTTTTTTTTTTTTTACAGATGGTGTGATGTTTGCTTCCAGAATTTGCTGGTATTTAGTGGAATCCATTTTTCCCTCCACCCATGCAATGTTTCCTGTGCCACTGGCTGCAACACAACCCCAAAGCATGATAGATCACACAGATCGCACAGTGTAACGGTGCACCACCACTCCTGAGTCTGCTAAATCTTCCTGCAGGTTTTTTGCAGTTAAATGGGGGTTTTGATTTGTCTTTCTGACCAGCATACGAGCGGTTTTCTCAGAGAGTTTTCTTGGTCTTCCAGATCTCATCTTGACCTCCACAGTTCCCCTGAACTGCGATCTTTTAATTACATTTCTCACTGTGGAAACTGCAAGCTGACAACGTTTTGCTATCTTCTTGTAGCCTTCTCCTGCATTGTCGGCATCAATAATTTTCATGTTCAGAGTCTTCCACAGCTGCTTAGAGGAACCCATGATTGTTCCACAAGTGTGTGCACAAGGTTTGAAGAGTCAAAGTATTTGTAAAGCTTGGCATTCTAAAAATTGGCATTTACTAATGACAGCTGTTGCCATGCATCAGATCTAACAAGCTGATTAAGGTCCTTAACTAACCTCGTAAAAAGAATCTGAACTCTTAGGGTGCCCAAACTTTTGCACAGTGCCCATAATAATGTTTTTACTTTTGTTCAATTTATGACATAAGAAGTAACTATGCATCAATGTTTGGTGAAAATATCATGCATTTTTTTCCATTTCCAAGAGAGACTGTGTTAACATCTTTTCAATAAAAAAAAAAAACACCAAAATCTCTTATTTTTCAAGGGGTGCCTAAACTTTTGCATAAGCCTGTATACAGTACAGACCAAAAGTTTGGACACACTTTCTCATTCAAAGAGTTTTCTTTATTGTGTTCTTTATTGTGTTCTTTAGCCCAAACGCGTCTCTTCTGCTTGTTGCCTGTCCTTAGCAGTGGTTTCCTAGCAGATATTCTACCATGAAGGCCTGATTCACACAGTCTCCTCTTAACAGTTGTTCTAGAGATGTGTCTGCTGCTAGAACTCTGTGTGGCATTGACCTGCTCTCTGATCTGAGCTGCTGTTAACCTGCAATTTCTGAGGCTGGTGACTGGGATGAACTTATCCTCCGCAGCAGAGGAGACTCTTGGTCTTCCTTTCCTGGGGCGGTCCGCATGTGAGCCAGTTTCTTTGTAGCGCTTGATGCCTTTTGTGACTGCACTTGGGGACACTTTCAAAGTTTTCCCAATTTTTCGGACTGACTGACCTTCATTTCTTAAAGTAATGATGGACACTCGTTTTTTTCTTCATTTTTTCTTGCCATAATACAAATTCAACCTCTTTGAATAAGAAGGTGTGTCCAAACTTTTGGTCTTTACTGTATGGATTAGGAGTAACTTGGTCTGAGAGTATTTTATAAATTTGAACTTGATAAACAAGCGAGGTAACTTTATAAAAGGAAGAACTATGAGAAAAGATAACAGAGATATAAAAAATAATGCTCACTACATCACGTGTGTGTGTGTGTGTGTGTGTGTGTGTGTGTGTGTGTGTGTGTGTGTGTGTGTGTGTGTGTGTGTGTGTGTGTGTGTGTGTGAGCGAGCGAGCGAGCAAGAGAGAGACTGGACAATAAATAGGCATCCCTGCCCTCTTGGCGGTTTCACATGATATGAAGGAAACTGAATCTTTCATTAGGCTGTTTATGTCTCTCTCTCTCTCACACACACACACACACACACGCACGCGCACACACGTACCCACCCACACCCACTTTCTTTCCGCTGTTACTCTGTCTGGATCACACAGAGTAAGCAATCAGTCACTCAACTGGACAAAAACACCACACTCCGTATGTGAGGAAAAAGGATTTTTGTGTGCACGCACACGCACCCACCAGGTACCACCAAACACATTTTTTCATTTGAGAAACAAATGAGTCGCATGCATGGACAAAACAAGGACACAATTGGTCGCGGCATGCCATCACAGCAGCAGTAATAGCTCCTGCTAGACTTCCATATAACATCTGCAAGGTCCGCTTCTCTCCATATTGTGTGTGTGTGTGTGTGTGTGTGTGTGTGTGTGTGTGTGTGTGTGTGTGTGTGTGTGTGTGTGTGTGTCTCTGTGTGTGTGTGTGTGTGTGTGTGT
>JAAGKR010012276.1:2500-16898 GCA_011419295.1 Clarias macrocephalus
TGCAAAAAAGCATTTCTCTCTCTCTCTCTCTCTCTCTCTCTCTCTCTCTCTCTCTCGCTTTCTCTCTCATCTCTACCACCCCCATTCCCATGTGCCATTGTTTTTCTCCAGGATGAAACATCATTGATTGTTGGCTCTGATGCTGCAGATAAACATGAGGAATGGAAGCAATGGAGAGGTGCAGGAAACGAGCAAAAGAGAGAGAGAATGTGAGAAAGAGAGTAAGATGGGGTGACAAATGAAGGGAAAAGTCCTGCCTGAGGTCTGGCATACCGCTTCGGATCAATAAAGGAGGGTTGTGAGAGATAATGTAAAAGAGAGAGAGAGAGAGAGAGGTACTTATTTTTATTATTATTATTAGTAGTAGTAGTAGTATGCTTAGTTATATTAGTAAGTGCTTATACAGGGTGATTCACTTGTAAGAGGCCCTGAATATTCTGTAATAACTCTTGCTATGATTAAGGAATTTGAACCAAAAATAATATGCTACATACCTTGACATATGTGTTTGAGATTGCATTACAAATTTGCTCATATTTCTTTCTAAATTCACTTTGCTTAAACAAATTGGTGACTCATTAGGTTCGCACTATGAAGACTTGCCACTCAATACTGTACTGTACACCACCAGACTGATGAAAAGTTGAATAAAAAGGTATCGAGTTAAACAGCGTTAAAATCAGTCCCACTCAGGGGCGTGTTCGAAGCTTCATATACTGAGGAGCATATTTTATCTGGTTTCGTTCAGATTGCTTCATCCTGGCAGGAGTTTTTACAGAATATTCGGGGCCTCTTTCGAGTGAATCACCCCTCATTGCCCTTCCTCCAACACACTTCTGTATATTATATTCCATCTTTACTCGTTCACTTTGCTGCATTCCAAACACACGTGTCTCCCTCACGAAATCTGGTATTCGTCTTCTACCCCCTCGGCGCATTCATACACCGCGGTCTAAAAAGCCGTAATTGATTAGTTAATATACGAGCGCCGATCTCCAGAGATGTTCCGCAGTGCAGTGATTTGTAACTTTTCCCCCCGTTAACTGCTCAACCGGAATATAATAAAGAGCCGCAACTGTTCCGTCTCCCCAAAGACACCGGCTCGAGCATAAACGCGATCCGCTTGTTAATGACTCGGCGGGAAATTAGCGCGCTCCTAGAATGGATGTTTTCAGCTGTAGAACTTCATATATTTCCGATTACGGCACGGCCGCGTGTAGGCGTGCTCATATAAGGGGGAAATTAATGAGATGGAGGTGTTATAAAGAGCTAATAACGGTGTAATTATAGTAAAGTAGAGCCATTACTGCAATCAGGACAAAAAAATAAATAAAATAACAGCATCGTAGCCGTTTCTCTTATACCTCAGGTTTTATGTCACGGCATTAAACTGCTACTTCCTTCTTTCTCTCTCTCTCTCTCTCTCTCTCTCTCTTTTTATGATGTCTCATTCAGTGGAGTGTTTTTCGTCCACATGGGGTTTAGATTAGAGAACAATCGCCTTCTGATTTAGTGTAGGTGGAACTTTTTTTTTTTTTTTTGGTTTTGCTGAACGAGGCTTTACTTTTCTGAAGTGTGGTGTTTTCAAAGCTAAGAGTTTCTCAAATTAAATTTGTATTATTGTACGTTCGGATTAGCTTTGTTCATGCTTTATTAAGGCCCACCAGAGTCCCCTGATTGCATGAGATATTGTATTTAAATTGATCCGAGCGTTGAATTAAGATGATTAAGTGCACGTTTTTCACTTCTATCCACTCTACACACACGCAGAGCAGGCGGAAAGACCGGGGGAGGCTAATTAAAGCGGCGGAACGATGACCTTTGCGATTATTTCGGATTTGGCGTTTATACTGGATTCGCTCAGACAGGTGGCTCAAATCTGAAATTTAGCACAAGAACAGATTTCTGCATTCTCAGGAAAAACGGGCTGATTTTTTTTGTTAGTTTTTAATGGACTATTTGGAAAAAAAGTATCAGACCCCACTGCGAAAAACCTGAGAGATCTATACACAAACAGTCAGGCAAAATGTAAGTGCACGAGCACATTGATGCCATGTTGAAACGCTGTGCAGAGACTGACTCGCTTCACCGTACTTCCTATAGAGTCCCTGATTGGCTGGGGAACAGGACATCGTTCCCGGACAGATACGGAGGCCCTGGCGAGGGCGGGGTTGCTGTCAGGACAGGCAGAGTCGCCGGATTCCCTCCACTTGACAGGAGCTTTAGAAAATAAATCAGATTTGTCCCGCTGTGTGGACAAAACATTGGAATTAATCAAATTAATGCATTTTTTGCATAATCATGTCAAGCTGTCTAAAGCTATCTGCAGAGAGGAAACCCCAGGGAGGGGGTTGTGTGTGTGTGTGTGGTGTGTGTGTGGTGTGTGTGTGTGTGTGTGTGTGTGTGTGTGTGTGCATGTGTGCGTGTGTGCGCGTATTTGAGCAGAGACAAATGCCATTAAGCATTACTCACAGCAGGTCCATTAGTGCCCCATCCACAAAGAAGCAGGTTTTCTCTGTGCCATTAGCATCTGACTGACAGATAAAGCATGAACACGACTGAGCACGTTTAAGACACTGGCAGCATTAGTCAAGCCTTTTAGACCACTTTGTTAACATGTGTATATGAAAGAGAAAAGAATACTTCCTTAAACAGGAAAAAAAAAAAACTCCACTACTGCAGGTGGCGCTGTTGTAGAATTTTGTAAAAAACCGTACAATTCTAGGAATATGGCAGAATTTGGTTCTGTTTTGCCCCGTTTGTCCACAGGGTTTGCGCAGTCGCCGAACATCATCTCTGGAAGATGCATGGTGTTACACGAGCACCATTTCCTCTATCTAGATTTGAATATCACCCCAAAGGAGGCGTGGCCTAAACCAGACGCTAGCACTGACAGTTCCTCGACCTCAGCTGCATCACCCGAGTTCATACAATATGAATATTTTGGATGTTTTCCCTCAATAATCTGCCTACCAACGAGGTCTAACACCACCTAAACAAGCAGCTGAATCGGAAAACAAATTAGCACACCCCAGAGACTCTCATCTGCAGTTTGCCTCCGGTCTCGCTCCGCACTGCACTACACTGGTAGTGCGAGGGCGACGATCCTTCGCACACCTTTGCGCTCCTGCTCAGTCAGCATTGCAGTGGTGGCTCGGGGGGGGATCCCCTCTCGTGACCAATTAGCCAACGAATCGCTGATCAAATTTGATTTACAATCGCGGCACGGGGGAAGACGTGTCTTTTATGTCGCCGCGGTTCCCTACTCATGTCTGCACTCCTTCCTCCCCTCTCTTTCCCCTAGCTGTGTTCTCACCTGTCAGCTTTAATCTTGTGCACACTGCGGCGTTATAATTGTTCACGCTGAACCAGTTTCCTTCTCGAAACATTCCACTGTCGCTCGTATTATCCGACTGTTTTTCCCCTCATCCCTCTTTCATTTAACAGGTCAGAGCAGAGCACTTATAAGAATCTCGCACGACCCCGCAGAACAGAATGCAAATTTTCCTGATCGGATAACACACACACATTCGTATACACATCGTTCTGCCTTGCGTAAATGCAAAAGACCAAGTCCTAAATATTGTGTGTGAGTGTGGTGCGTGTGTGTGCAGGCTTGTATTATGTTGCGAATGCACCCGGGCATTTGCTTAATTGTTCTGCTTACCAACTGAAAGGCCACTAATTGTGTGGAGCTTTTCATCCTGCTTTCGCTTGCTCAATGCAGCGCCTGTCGGCTTTTTTTTAATAGAGTAACTCTCTGGATGATCGATGAAGAGAATGTTTACAAAGAACCGCACAATGCCTTTCTGCTTCTGAATACTTTTGGACGGAGTACCAGTTAGCTGCCGAAGCTTGGCGCTTAAGGTGAAGCTCGGGGTCAGGGCTTGGTGAGGGTGGAAAAAAAAAAGAGAAGAAACAACGAGAGCGCAAAAAGAGAGAGAAGCCTGATGAACCTCCATGAGTTTGTTTGCTGGCTTGCATATCAGAAATCGAAACACTTGTACGCACGCTGTTATAGGAAAACAATCAGCGGTGAAGCTCGACAATGACACGTATCCCCTTTTTATCCTTCTTATATAGGAACGGATAGCATGTGTAGCTCAAAGTGTTGCTAAGCACTGAAGCAGGAGACCCCGTACACAAACGTGTCCCCATTCTGACAAAAGAGGTACACAAAAGTATTTGACCAAACCTGTAATAACGTTGTATCCAAGCACTTCAATATGGACTTCGTCCCCCTTTTTGCCGCTAAAACAGCTTCCATTCTTCTTGTTTCTGGGGGAATCCGTGCCCATTCATTCTGTGGAGCATTTCTGAGGTCAGGCACTGATGTTGGAAGAGAAGGCCTGGCTCGCAATCTCCATTCCAGTTCATCCCAAAGGTGCTTGATGGGGTTGAGGTCACAGGGTTCTGTGTTCGGCCCAATCGAGTTCTTCCACACCGAGCACATCAAACCATGTCTTCATAGTCATTGCTTTGTGGACTGGGGCACAGTCATGTTGGAATAGAAACAGTCTTCCCCAAACTGTTGCTACAAAATTTGAAGCATAGCATTGTCCAAGATGTCTTGGTATGCTGAAGCTTTAAGTTTGCCCTTGAAAGGGAATACAGGGACTGATTGAAACACCTGGATTCAATAGTTAACAGTTTTGGCAATATATTTATTTCTATATAGTATAGTTGGTGGCATGGTGGCTTGGCGGTTAGCACTGTCAAATTGCTCCTCTTGGGCCTGGTTTCGATTCCCGCGTCTGGTCTGGGTGCATGGAGTTTGCATGTTCTCCCTGTGGTTGGTGGGTTTCCTCCGGGTTCTCCGGTTTCTACCCACAGTCCAAAAACATGCAGATTAGGCTAGATTTGGCGTTCTCAAATTGCCCACAGTGTGTGAATATGCGTGTAAATGTCCTACCATGGTCATACAAAATGGGAATAAATACAATGTTTAATCACCATTGGTCTCCACAGTCCCTAGTTGGACTACAGAGGTTCCTAGATGGATGGATGGATATCGTGTAGTTGAAGAATGTTGTGGAACAGTACAGTATAGCCGTTTCTAATTTTACTCTTCATAACCTGCCTCTACACACACACACACACACACACACACATACACACACACATAAAGAAAGGGTTGCCTGGAGAACAAAGTTACTGTAAGAACAGAGAAACTTTAGAAGCTACAGAACATGAACTATGAAAAGAGCAGGACAGCCGAATGAACAGAGAGAAATGACGAGAAGATGCTGGGGATTTATTTTTTTGCTATTTTTAAATTAATGTGCATTAATAATCTCCTCCAGCACAGACCTCTGTCTTTGGAAGGTCCAATAAAGGATCATATAACGACCCAGCGTTCCATCGCACTATGACAGCACATCATTTATATTCCCCTGTCATTCTCTCTCTCTCTCTCATACACGCACACACAGACTTTATAAATGTCTCTCATCTTCTCTTACATCCTGTGATCATGTCTGAGTTCCCAGCTTTCTGGCCCGGGGGTTTTATTTAGATGAAATGTCACTTTTAATGGAAAATGTGATAGAGGCACATCAACACAATGTAAAATAATGCCAGGAGGAAGTTCACCGAGTTGATCAGGAACATATTGTATGTGTGTGTGTGTGTGTGTGTGTGTGTCTTGGTGACATATGTCTAAGTCACATCAATACTTAATACAAGGAAAGTTTCTCATATTTCACAGTCTACCTGTTTCCCGTGTAAGGATTTAGGTGTAGTTCATTCATCTTCAAGGTTGCCAGATTTTGTCATTTGAAGCGTCTGAGAAAAGGCCACATAAACATGTCCATACACCACTTTTTAACACAAGCAGTTGTATTTATGACTGACAAAAATATATATACAATACGCACCGTATTAGGGAAATTGAGTTTCTCTTTGTTGTCAAATGTAATCTGATGTAATATAAGAGCCGGAAATATGAATAGGATGATAAGTAGTGAAATCAATATTTATTATATTTTTTGCTGCACGAATAAACCTAGCTGTAACTGTCACATTGCCTGCTGGTCCTCGCTGTGTGCTCAGCTCCTGAACAGCAAGTTTATGCACATACATACTGTACATACATACGTACACAACACGCACCTTTTTTTTCAATGATGTAGGCTCTCATGAAGATCGTACAAGGAAAGCAAGGCCAAAAAAACAGAAGTTTATTTAGAGTCACCAGCTTCAGAAATCACCAATTAACAAACAGCACCTCGGATTAGAGCCGTTATGAAGGATTTACAGAGCAGAAGTACCGGACACATCTCGATATCAAACCAAAGGAGATTAGACGCCGATTTTTTACAGCGTAGAAAGAAATAAAAAATGAGCAGGACCATGGTATTTGAAGGTGTGTCCAAAGTTTTTAGTGGCACATACTGTACAGTACAATATAGACTGTATTTTGACGATTCGATTCCCATGGAGTTTGCATGTTCTCCCCATGCCTGGTTGGTTTCTTCCAGGTACTTCGGTTTGCGTCCACAGTCCATTGTAGATTGTTCCCAAATTGATCATGTATGTGCTCTGCAATGGATTGGCACCCCGTCCTAGGTGTACCCCACCCACATGTTCCATAGACGATGGTATAGAGGATATAACAACAGCAATAAGCATTTAACTCTGTAACTATTTGAAGGATTGCTTGGGTGAGTTCATACTAAACTCTACTGAAATCTCTTCTCACTGTGTGCACAAATGGGTTTGGGAACACAAACTCTTTTCTTTCTGTCACTGTGTGTGTGTGTGTGTGTGTGTGTGTGTGTGTGTGTGTGTGTGTGTGTGTGTGTGCTGTGTGTGTGTGCGCACTGCATGGTACCGTGTAAGGCAGCTTGCTCTTTTTGGCACTATTTCCTGAGCGAGAGTTAATTTGCCGCCGTGGACAGAGAACAAGTTGAAGGTGACAGCAGCAGCTGATCCAGCGCTTCCCAGGAGTCCACGCAGGCAGAAAACGAGTGCGCCGGAGAGGTTGAGGGGCTTCTGTTTCAGCCTCCATTTTTCTACCTCGCTTAACTCTTATCCTCTGATTATTTAGCTTTTCTTTGCGACCCTGTCTTTTTTTTTTTTTTTTTTTTGCCTGTCCTGCTTAAGATTCCAGCTCTTACTATTCGGTCAGTGCACACACAATGCTTGGCTAATTAGGTTAGAATTGTTATTCAGTAGAAAATGATTACTGTTAAGCAATGTTATATCAGAATTGTCAGGGCTTTGATTCAGCTGCTGGGACGAGTGCTGCAGATAACCACAACCATGCTTTTTTAATCGAACAGCACAACTTTTTTAAGCAGTTCTATAAAGAGCAAATTCATGTGAGTGAGATTTCAGACTAGGGGATATGAAACACTAGGAACCACCCGATACGTGCAAACGATATTATCACTATATATGATCTGATTTGTGTTGCGATTCTGTAAGTATCACGATTTTATAAATAGCCTGATTCTATATTCATTTCTTTAATATACTTTTAAACAAACTCAGATAATTTGCTCCTCATGGGATGCTGCCCATTGTGTATATAGAGTGCACCACCTGTAGGATTATAGAGGAACAGCAACTCAAATGCAAACATACTGTACATTTTACAATTAATTAAAACAAATTAAATCAAATTCAAATTTTATTCGAATTTGACAGTCATACACTGTATGATATGAAGTGAAATGCTTATATAGTGCTTATATGCTTTTATAAGTGATATATGCTTTTAAAGGCTTATATGAATTTCCACACAAAAGTAGTGTGATAAATAACTGAAGCGTTTTTTTTCCTCCATCGCTTGTTTAGACATAACATGAGGAAATGTTTGACTTATTTTTGCTCCAACGAAACCGCAGCTCCAGAGAAGCCGCAATAACTGTGTAGCGTCAATTGGTCAGGGCTAGCGTTAGCAACGTCATGTGGCAATAAATGAAGTCAGCTGATGACCTGAATGACCAGATTATCACGTCTCATTTTCTTCCTTGAAGGCACAGACATATTCCAGTATTCAAATTGTGAAAGAGTGGTGTTGGGCCTCGCATGAGAAAACATTTTCACACATGAATTGGCCACCAGATTACTTTTGTAGCCACAAAAACGGAAATTGAAAATCAATCAAGTCTGTTTTGAGCATGAATTACCTCAGGCTGACACACTACGTGGTTTTAGACAGGATCTCTGAGGGGTACAGATTCAAATCAACAAGTGTGTGAGGAGAACAGACTGAGAACAGACACGAGTTGCAGTATCTCAGTAAGGAGGGAATCACCAGGGATACCCCGATACGATATCATCACGATACCTGTTTGTATTGCGATTATTTAAGTATCACGATTTTATTTATATATATATATATGTCGTGTTAAAATTCTAAACAATTAATTTACTGAGGCCATTGTGCTGTGTGAAAAGTTTAGAGTGAACCACCTGTAGGATTATAGAGGACCGGCAAAAATGCAAAAATATATTGCAGCACAAAATTGATTTCATCAATTGAATAGATTTTTTCCCCCCGTCTGTATATCAAACATTAATTTTTTCACAACGCTGTTGCATAGTGTTCACTGGTCACTGACCCATCTAGGGAGTGTGAAGAAGAAACACCAAGTGTGTATCAGCTTGCATTAAAAAAAAAAAAAAAAAAGATTAACCATGGATGTGAATTAAATGTGCATGCAGCAACGGTTCCGTTTGTTTGTTTGTTTGTTTGTTTGTTTGTTTGTTTGTTTGTTTGTTTCTCGTGCATTTGCGCATATTGAAACTGGTTGTTTTTCCTTGTCTTGGAAGTTTAGTCTTGCTTTCGTGAGAATTTTGGGAGTGTGTGTTCAGCTGGCTTCAGTTGACGTGACGTGTCATTTAGTTTATGATTCCGCATCCGGTGCAAACCGTTAATTGTATGAGCCACCTTTTTTTTTTTAATCATAATTATTTTTTTTTAATTGCAGACCTGATTGGTTCACATGTTCCTCCAGTCCTCTCAGAATCTTTTAGGATCGTGAAAGTGTGTCACCAGCCTTAAAGGTCTAGTGGGTTATGTAAGCTGAACAGTGTTTTAGCGCATTACTCAGCAAGACTAATTGCTACTGGATTGCTAATTGGCAAATCATTGGAAACGAGGACGATGTCCATTCATCTGAAGCAGACCGGTTTTCCTCTTAAATTGCCACAGTGCAGATGCAGATTCGCAGAGTATCTCGCCTTGTTTTCGCTAAGATAGTGTTTTCACCTGAGCAGCTTTTCCCTCAGAGAGCGAGAGAGAGAGAGCATGATGTCCCAGTCGGCTCCGTAATAATTAATTCATCCTTATTGATCGAGTGGTTCCCTTCAGTTTGATCTAAGTAGACCATCTACATACACGATCACACATGAACCACTCTGGGAGTTGCCAATAAAATCTAAAATGTTTCTTTGCAATTATTCCCCCCCTCTTGTTTTCTCCTCATTTTGTCCCACACTAATCACTGAGCAGCTTAGCACCCCACTATTTGTTCATCTTAAGGCAGGTGAATGTGCTTGTCTGCTCGATATACATGAGCTTACAAATGCTTTCTATTGACTAGCGTCGCTTAGATTGACCTGAAGAAAGGAAAGCCTGCTCGGTTTATGTTTTCTTGCAGTCGCAGCCTTGAGTAAATAGCTGTGGCATGTCAAGGTGGTTGCGATACTGTGTGAAGAATAAGAGATTCTTTTGTGTCTCGCTTCACGTTTCGCAACACTGACTTGCGTATAATCCTACAGGTGTTTTGCTTGCAACTGATCACAAATTAGCAGGCAGTGCACCTTCCTGTGTGAATTTCTTTTTTCCAAAGTTCGTTTAGAATTGGGCGGCACGTCGGCTTGGTGGTTAGCACTGTCGCCTTGCACCTCCAGGGTCCAGGTTTGTGCTTGGTGGGTTTCCTGCCACAGTCCAAAGACATGTCGATTATGCTAGCTGGCGTTTCCAAATTGCCCCATAGGGTGTCAGTGAGAACAGGTAAGTGAGTGTGTACCGTGCGATGGATTGCCACCTTCTCCAGGATGTACCTCTACACTGTAAACCCGCATAAGTTGGCAAAATTTTGAAAAATCGGAGGGAATCAGTTACATCAAATTTTTTAAGTAATGATGTTTCCGATTTTAAGTAAACAGAACTATCAGTTTTTGAGTTTGTTGTACTCATTCATACTGTATTAATCGTTATTTACTTGCATTATTGTGTAGCCTAACTCATACTATTTAGTAGCAATTATAATTTTTTTTTAGTTGTTGCAAATCAAATAAATTTTTGTTGGTCTTTCAACTGCAACGGGGCGCCACATCAGACAATCCGGTCCGCACACAAGCCTGGCACAGGTTTTACACCAGACGCCCTTCCTGACGTAACCCTCCCATTTCATCTGGGCTTGGGACAGACACTTCATCCAGTTATTGGGAATCGAACCCGGGCCTTTCTCATGGCAGGCGAAACACGTACCACTGAGCCACCGGTGACCCATTACCCTGATGACATCAGGCAAAAAATCACTAGGCTGAAAGATTTTAAGTTGGTGGAACTTTAAGGTGAAGGTTACTGTCACTTAAGTACTTACAGTTACTTAAAATATCAAATTTGTTCAGCTAACTTGAAAAGTGTCATAAATACCAAAAAGTTCTAAATACTCTAAATCAAGGTCTATTAATTTGAACTAACTGTAATTATTTAAGTTAACACTACTCGATATGTTTAATTACTTTGAGCATCAGGGTTTACAGTGTAACCTTTTAGGTCTTTGTTCATTCCTCGCCGCTCAATTTAAGGCGCAACATGAAAAGTGAAACGTAATGCAAATGTAAAGAATTCCGACATGTTCATGTTTAACGCTCAAACTAAGGAACCCCCTATTGATCGGTTTCTTCTTGGTTTCCTATATGACTTTCCTGTCAAGCCTGTACTCCACTCCATGGTGATGACCCAACTCTGAACCCTTACCCAAGCTTTGGAACCTTCCGTACCACTCAGGTGCCAAACATAGAGATGTTTAAGTACCGCGTCAACCCGAGACCCCTAAGCTCTGAGCTAAAACAGTTTCTTGGATTTCAAGTCCAGTAATTAGCTGGCATTCCAGACGTGGTTTCAGGAGGTGCTCGCAGTCGGATCATCTCTAAATAAAATTTCACAAGACTCTTACTGTATGTGGCGATACAAAACTTAGATATATTGTAAGAATAACCTGTTCTGACACAAACTTCTGGCAGCCAGGTATTCTGAAAGCCCCCACACTGGCAGGTCGAAGCAGAAACCAGAAGCAGACTGTAGCAAGTTATTTAGTGTGAAAATGAGAAATTAGGATATTGCAAGCATTTCCATTTTCACATCTCTCTCTCTCTCATCGAGTTGTCTGTATTATTTCGTTCCAGACACTTGTTTTCAGTCACAGACAGCTTCCTTTTCATCTTTTTCTCTCTCTCTCTCTCTCTCTCTCTCTCTCTCTCTCTCACGCAGGCAGATTCACCCTCCGTCATGCACTCTTACGCTTTATAAACGCTTCAGCAGTTCGGTGGATGAAAAGAGAAATTACTTGGCTTTGGAGAGAAATTGTCCCTGCTGGCATGGTTTATTTTACAGCTCTGCTCTTTCTGATTCAGTTTCTTCTCACTTAACCTTCTTCTACCCGAATTTGCCATGCGCTGAGAACTTGTTAAATGGAAAAGGTAATGAATTTAAATATTTCGCCGCTGCTTTCGTATTCAATTTGAATAAAGCCGAATGAAAGCAAGGTGTTTGTGAAGCCGCGCCGCCTTCGCCGGCGTACGGACTTAAATGTTTAATAGCGGGTAATAAATCATTTCACTCTCTTTAACCGGACCTCGGAAATTGAGCATGATGAAGTAAAATGGAAGAAAATAAAAGGGAAGAAATAACAGTAAGGGAAATTACAAGAACTCAACGCTCTCTCTACTGTACTGTAGCTGTGACTTGCAGCATGAAACCATGGTGATGTCTGGGAAGCTCCGAGCTCAGACGCTTTTTTATAAATGTGCAATCTGCGTGTGGAGGAATTCAGGCTTTAACAGAGTGGGAAATATTCGTCTGTGTACTAGAATACACCAATCACCTTGACGCAAAGCCAAACGTAGCTGAATGAACCATTTAATAATGATAAGTGAGCAATTATGAACGATTTGAACAAGTCCAACCCACTGCTCCATGTACACTAGGGCTACAACTATCGGGTATTTTGATAATTGGCTCATTTATGGGTTATTGAAATGATTAATTGATTAACTGATTAAAGTACAGCAGTCATGATTAATGAATCAGTAGCTCTTATTTATCTATCAGCTTTTAAATTTAGCTATAGGTTGTTTTGTGCATTTTGTGGTTCAAGAAGCAGCAATAAAATTTTAATGTTCATCGAACGTAAAGATGCCAGGTGGCAATTTTGAGCAATTTTGAGATTGAAATGTTGAATTTCCTGAATGGCCTGGTCAAGCAAAGTGAAAAAAAAAAACGTTTCAGAGAAGATGGTTAATTCAATTAACTTTGTTACCTAAACCTGTTCACCTTTATCCAGTCAACAAAAAATATTGAGATGAGCACGAATTATAACCACAAAGGTTCGTTGCTAGAAAGTCGTTCATGTCCTAACACCTTAGTAGAATAAGTGTTTTGGTGTCATTTTAATCCTAGTTGTAATACTGCCATGTGATACTGTAGCTCACTGCTCACATTTGATCAATTCTAGAATATAGGCTAATATTTACCTTATTTACAACGTGTGCAACAAGGTTAGATTATACCATATTATGCCATATATTATACGAGATCATGCCATAACTTGGGGGTTGGGGGGGGGGTGGCACGCCCTTGTTTTGCTCTTATACATATGCAGTATATATACTGTATATACTGTACATATCCAGTACAGACCAAAAGTTTGGACACACCTTCTCATTCAAAGAGGTTGAATTTGTATTATGGCAAGAAAAAAGCAGCTAAGTGAAGAAAAAACGAGTGGCCATCATTACTTTAAGATCTGAAGGTCAGTCAGTCTGAAAAATTGGGAAAACTTTGAAAGTGTCCCCAAGTGCAGTCACAAAAACCATCAAGCGCTACAAAGAAACTGGCTCACATGCGGACCGGCCCAGGAAAGGAAGACCAAGAGTCGCCTCTGCTGCGGAGGATAAGTTCATCCGAGTCACCAGCCTCAGAAATCGCAGGTTAACAGCAGCTCAGATCAGAGAGCAGGTCAATGCCACACAGAGTTCTAGCAGCAGACACGTCTCTAGAACAACTGTTAAGAGGAGACTGTGTGAATCAGGCCTTCATGGTAGAAGATCTGCTAGGAAACCACTGCTAAGGACAGGCAACAAGCAGAAGAGACGCGTTTGGGCTGAAGAACACAATCAAGAACACAATAAAGAAAACTCTTTGAATGAGAAGGGGTGTCCAAACTTTTGGTCTGTACTGTATATTAGAGGAATATAATCAACATGTTTATTGGTTTATAAGTGCAATGGCTTCATTTTAAGTTCTTAATTTCTAACAGAGAACAGATTTATTATACTGGACCACCAAAAAAAGTGGCTAACACTTGCGTAGTGGCTCGTACTGTCGCCTTGCACCTCCAGGGTTCGGGTTTGATTCCCGTCTCTGAATGCATGGAGTTTGCATGTTCTCCCCGTGCTTGGTGGGTTTCCTCCGGGTACCCTGGTTTCCTCCAATAGTCCAAAGACATGCAGATCTGGCTTATTGGTGTTCCCGAATTGTCCGTAGTGTGTGAGCGTGTGTGTGCCCTGTGGATTGACACCATGTCCAGGGTGTCTCCTGGGATCGGCTTTAGGCCCCCCGCGAGCCCTGAATACAGGATAAAGCGGTATAGACGATGAGTGAGTGAGAGAGTGAGAGATGTCCTTCCAAAAATACGTAAACCTGCTTTCATTAGATTAAAATATTGCTTATATAAGGATAAACCTGACTTACACATATATTTTTAAATGTTCAGCTCTATTGTGTGAGTTTATAAGCCATTATCTAACATGTCCTCCTCTTTTTCCTTAAAAGCAAGAAAACGTCTCGGGTTACTTGGCTGTAACCCTGTTCCCTGATAAAGCGGGAACGAGATGCTGCGTGAAAACGCTATGGGAACATCTCTTTGTTGCCCGGTTGTGAAGCCTGTGCATGTCAAACCCGCCGAATACCTTCGGCTTATAACCTGTGCCAGGCATGACGTCACCGAATAAGGTGCACCTGCAGGTTATAAATAGGAGTGAACCGGAAACATCCTCAGGTCAATTTTGTCTGAAGGACGTCCAGGCACGCCAGCAGTGCGGCATCGGAACGCAGCATCTCGTTCCCGCTTTATCAGGGAACAGGGTTACAGCCAAGTAACCCGAGACGTTCCCTTTCAAAAGCTACACTCAATGCTGCGTGAAAACGCTATGG
>JAAGKR010012277.1:0-11585 GCA_011419295.1 Clarias macrocephalus
TTATTATGTGCCATTTATTCATTTAGACTTTTAGGACCGATTGAAAACCTCTAAGAAAAGAAGGAAAGGAGACCGCAGAAAAGCACATAGTGGTTGTGATGAAAACTCTTCCGTACCCAAGGCATTTATTCCAGGCAAACACTCACTTACACACACATGTACCTGCATGCATGCACATATAAAAACACACGGACCCACCGGAGATCCTCCTGCCTTTATTCTCTTTGTCGGGCAGATTCAGAGTCCGCTTTTTATAATGGAGCAACAAGGTTTTTTTATTTTATTTATTTATTTTTTAATCCTCCTGTTTTTGTCTTCCTTTCATGAGGTTTTTTTTTTGTTCATGGATGCAGAGGGAGAAAACTTGAAAGGTGTTTTCAGGCTTTGGGTTTCAGTCTCGGCATGACCGTGTGTGTGTGTGTGTGTGTGTGTGTGTGTGTGTGTGTGTGTGTGTCTGTGTGTCCGTCTGGCACTCGATTACATCATGGTGTTGTGCTGTCTTCAGAAGGTTTGCATAACAGTTATAGCGCACAGACGCTGATTTGCATACTTGTAACAACCTTTGAAAAAAATTTGCTTAAGGTTTGAGAAATACTGAGGCTGGAACAGGAGACTTAAGTCGAGATCTCCTGGAAGAACTTTTACTACAATCCCCGAGACCACAATGTCTCTTGAAACCAGTGGGTGTGTTTTTCTTTCCTCCGGTTTACACCACAGCAGTTTCCTCGTTTTTATATCATGTTAATGAGACGTCATCATTTCTACATTTTGCACTTAACGTTGTGCGTTCGACATCTGCAAAACAAGTTTGTTCCTGTTATCACTGTAAACACTAACCAGCATCGCACTTTTTTTTCTCTTTCTCTCTCTCTTACTTTCTTACTCTCTGTAGCTCTATTCTAAACTTTAGAAAAATGCAGCTCATCAAGTTACCAGGTCCTGAAGACTTTCCCATGTGGGAAAGGTACGGCTTGAACTCTGACTGTTACCGAGTGCTGACACTAGAGACTCCTTACAGAACTGCTTAACAAACATCTCCTGGCAGCAGATACAGATCTACGAGTTACGCATGGGTGCCTGTTTTCACAGGCCGACTCTATGACGTCTCTGTTATTATAGAAACAATAACAGATCGAGTAAATGAATATAAACCGTCTGCCTGGAACTATCGTCAGGGCCGCTGGTACAGAAGATTAATCAGCACCTTCTGACCAATCGAAGTGAAGGATTTAGGAGGTGCAAGGCGACAGTGCTAACCACTTAGCCACCGCGCCGCCTACATAATGCTATATGGGTTATTTCATATTTTCTAGTATTGTTCTAGAATGTAGAAAATAAATCCAAACTTGTGTCAGAAAATGTACACACACACACACACACACACACAGAGCTAGACAGATAGATAGATGTAGGCAGTTCCACTGACACTGCACTCGACAGTAGACATATAGCACATAAAAAAGCCCTGTGGTTGGCCCTTTAAGAGGTCAAATGTGCCATGCTCCAAAGATTCTGACAGACACAGATCTGGTTTCATGTCCCACACAACACACACACACCCACACACAGACACACGTGAAAGTGATCTCCACTAAGAAGTCTGAGCCAAAGTCAATGTCTGTCAAACTCCCTGATGAACAATGAAGAACAGACTCCTAAGTCACACAAGCGCACACAGCCTTCTGGCAACGATGGATACACTTACAGATGTGTAATTCCCACACACACACACACACACACACACACACACACACACACACACACACACACACACACACACACACACGCTGAGCATGCTTTGTTGAACTAATAGTGCTAAAAAATCTTGTGGAGGCGTGATGTCTGATCCTCTGCTTCTCTATGGACACACACACACAAATACACAGCCTGCTATTTGTGCTAAAGCATCCGAGACTGAGCACAGCCTCAAGGACAAACCCCCTCCGATGTAGGTGTGTGTGTGTGTGTGTGTGTGTGTACATTATTGATCATATTACTAGCTAGACACTATGAGCCCTGCAGTGCTGGCGTGTTGATATTGGAGAGTGCGCGTACACACGGCAACCCGTGGCATCACCGTGAAACCAGCCGCTCCGGCGTACACATGCGAGAACTTGTTTGTGTAACTTGTTTGATATGTTTGTATGAAATGAAAGAGACAAAGCCGAGCTGGGCCTTCGCCACTGCCAAACATAAACGCTTTGTGTGTTCCTGTCGCGTTCTTTCCCCCTACCTGCTCTACACTCGGCACATCTGCAAGGCTGTTTGTTAATACCAGCCGACACTAAATCCCAGCAAGGCTGAGCTGCCATACCTCCCCGGAGATGGAGTCCCACATCAGTAGCTTGTGATTGAATCGCACCGTCTGACAACACGCCCAACCCCGGTGCGAGTCTAAAATACCTCACCTCATATAGACAGCCGTGTAGATTTCTCTTATTATTAGTATTATTCTCTTATTATTAGAGTTATTTATTAAAAAACAGATCAAATCCCAGCCCTGTTCCAGGATTCCCTTAATTTTTAAACCTGATTTAAGCTTCACTGTCAAGTCCGTGTGCAAGAAGTATGGCCTGCAATTACACCGCCGAACCACTAGTTGGCAGAGTGGTTTCTATGCCACCGTGCAGAGTCTCTTCTCTACTCTCTGGTAAGTATTTTTCAGTCTACTACAACTGACGGCGAATCAAACTGTGCAGATCTTGTTGGAGTTGGAGAAGACAGATGGTTAACAACTGAAATTACAGAAGCGCAAAAACAAGAGAAGAGAAGATGTCGGGGGAGATGACCTTCAACTCAAGTCAAAAAACAGAAGCATAGCAGAAGAAGAAGAAGTCGGAAATACACTGCTACCACGTGGACCAATCGCAGTGGGTAGTTACATTTCTGAGGCGGTGATCGTCAGGATACGGCGTGAGGTGCGGTGGAATGTACACGGCTCAGTGAGACGGAATAATCGTACAGCCTTTACGCCTGCTGTACCTGCAAACATCTCTGATAACCTGAGAGAAAATCTCAGCTGTGGCTGTACTTCATGCCACCACGTTTCAAGCAGAAGTCGCTGGAACTAAAAAGCTCCAATCCTGTTCCTGTGCGCCGTGAGTCAGCTCCATGAAAAACCGTGAAAAGCCGAGGAATGGCCTGGAAGAACATCAAGTGTCCTGCACAGAACCCTGATCTCAACCCTACTGAAGATCTTTGGGAAGACCTGGAGCACTAAAGTCCCCAAAACACCCTAATGCTCTTGTCACTGAATGGACACAAATCCCCCAAGGTCTTGCTCCAAAATCTGTTGGAAAGCCTTCCCGGGAGACTGGAGGTCATTAATAATGACTGGGGAATTTGGATTCAGTGATGCTTTGTGTGAAAATTCATGTACTCCAACATAAAAAAAATTATTTAAAACAATCGATTAATTGTGAATGTTCGCGTTTGAGGTGGTGAAACTATTCACACCGAGAACACCGTCTCTGGTAATCTGTGGTGATCCCGGTTCCTAGTTAACACTGCAACAAGGTGACTGAGTGCGTTTTCATATCAGGCCCCGGGATCGTTCCCTGAGAACATTCGTCTGGTTCATTTTGATCAGTGAGAATACAATCCGACCGATGCCCGAGTCCGCTGTAAGAGGGGGTCCTGAGAATGAAACAGCGTGCTCAGACATGGATCGAATCGAATACGGACGCCGAACGTATCTGAGAACGAAAGTTGTGTGTTTTGACGCAATGTGATCAGCGCCGCCCATCTCGCCTGAAATCTCTGTGTGCGTGTAGCACTCAGCAATCTCATCCCCTCATCTACACTTTTTCGAAATATCAATCACATTAAGCACAGCGTGATGGTTAACCTTCTCGTTCACTTCTTCTCGTGAGTTTAATGCTGGCTTACAAACCAAGTTGGCGCATATCGCCACCTGCTGTATCGGAGAGTGTAAATACACAAGTGTGCCAGTGGAGTACAAATCTATTATTCCTGATGTTGCTGAATCAGGACTGGGGAGTTTAACAAGCACTTATGGATGTCATATACAGGGGTTCACATACTTTACGGCGATACAGCGTAACTGAAGCACGCTAGCATTTACAAATCACTCTGGACAAGACGATCTGCAAAATGCTGCAAATATAATAAACCCCAGGTGTATTTTTAATTCTGATTATATTGTTTTTAGCTTCCTTGATCCTGATTTACAAACGTGTGGGAAAACGTTGTGTTGCGCGTGTGGAAGGCGCGTTTTTTTTTTTAATGCTCTTTACCGGAGAGTTGTGCTGCGAGTGCAAGTGCGTATGACCTCATCCCCCCTCCCTACTTAACCTCTATGACCTCCAGCCCTTCTCTGTGTCTCTCTGTCTCTGGTTCTCACCCCGCCCACCCCCCCCCCCCCCCCCAAGGGGGAGACACAGGATCCTTACCGCAGAGGAGAAGAAGAGGACAGATCTGTGCGCACACTTCATCAATAATTCAGGGAGCCGCCTTCGCTCGGGAGTATCTGAGGGAAGAGGTGGGTGGAGGGGGGGGGGGGGGTGTAATCTCTGCCCTGGGACATTAGTGTGTGTCTGTGTGTGTGTGTGTCTGTGATGAGAAATATGTTAGAAGTTGTTGTGTAATTAAAAAAAAATTATAATAATGAAAAAACAACAAATGAAAGAAGAAAAAAAAGTCGAGAAAAGTAGACATCTAGTGAGAGACGTGATGGGACGATGTCGGACGATACAGAGGAGGGAAAGAGAAGCGGCCGAGAGGGGCCTGTGAGGAGGGACGACTGGGTGGGGGGGGGGGGGTTAAGGGAGAATAAGGGAGAAAGGGAAACAACAGAGGAGGGGTGAAAGAGAGGGATGAGATCATAGCTCGTCTCCTAGTCTGTTGTCATCCAGGTCAAATTGCTCTCTCTCTCTCTCTCTCTTTCTCTCCTCTGATGCCTCGTCCAAGTATGTAAATCTGAGAATGCTGGCTGTCCGAGGTTCCTCTTCTTTTTTTTTTTTTTTTTTTAATTAACGCAGAGCGTATTTGAAGAATCTTGAGCACTCCGGGCATACAGGAGTATTGTTATGAGAGGAAGCATACCCATGCCGAGTGTGTGTGTGTGTGTGTGTGTGTAGATTAGCAAAAATCAAACTGATGACATGAAAGGGTTTCTGTCAGGACGACACAGAGCGGCGATTCAACTGT
The DNA here is from genome assembly GCA_011419295.1 of Clarias macrocephalus. Lineage (NCBI taxonomy): Eukaryota > Metazoa > Chordata > Actinopteri > Siluriformes > Clariidae > Clarias > Clarias macrocephalus. The sequence goes on from JAAGKR010012277.1 coordinate 5,170, forward strand.
GGGGAGAAACTCAAGAGGGCGGCTTTACTTATTTCGCCTCTTTGTCATTAACGCTGTGCAGTTCTTAAATTCCAGAGGTGTGTGTGTGCGCGCGCGTGTGTGTGTGTGTGTTTGTGTGTGTGGGGGTTGGGGGGGGGAGGGAGTTTCAGTAGCCAGACTCTTAACAGCTCACTGTGAAGACTCAAATATTATCGTAGAGTGAACGACAGAAAGTACAAGTCTGTGTGTGCGTGTGTGTGTGTGTGTGTTCTAGCTTTGAGAACACTACGTTCTCATTAACTTGACATTTAATTAAATCATCAAATCTGCATCCGATTTGGTGTTTATGATGGCAAGTTCAGAGTTATTAAAGTTCCTTCTTTGCGACGTGTACTTGATGCTACACAACAATTACAGAGGGGGTGTTCGAGGCAATCCGGGATTTGTGATGAGATTTCTTGTGAATGAAGGCGTAAAACTGATTGACGTTTACCGAAGACTTCAAGCAGAGTACGGTGATGAGACTCTTGCCTCTTTTCTCCCTTGAAAATCGCCAGTTAGCGAGTTGCGCAAGAGACGCGTCTGTCTGTGGGAACTGGACACGCCGGACATTCACCACTTGTTCATTATAGGACCTCCGCTGAGAGTTATTGCCCTGCATCACCTGTACAGTACTGACCGCGCTCTACATGTTTAGGGAAACTCAAGGAGCTCCTGGGAGATCAGTGTCTCATACATGGCAAATCTGAGAAAACTTTCTACCTTGATGGTACTCAAGCACTAGGTGAAGTGTAACACTGGAATGAGTGATTTAGTGTAGCAGGGGATTATATAGAGAAATAAAGCTAGGTTTTTCCATCTCATGACGGTGTTCTGTTATTCTGCACCCTCAAAAGTCCCGGTTTGACTTGAACAGCCTGCGAAACATCAAGCCTGGTCATCTGACCCACCTGCCTCATTGCTCGCCCCCTCCGCATCTCGCTCATGAGGGGGGTCATGTGACCACGTCAAGAGGAAAGAAAAAGTGAAGTGAAAAAAAAATAAAAATCAGAACCTCTCAGTGACCGCGGTCAAACCACAAGAACATTAAAGATTCATCAGGGAAAGAAAGAGAGAGTAAGAGAGTAAACCGAGTAAAGAGAGGACAAGGTGCTGAAGAGTGAAGCACAAAGAACAACAACAAAAAAAAAAGGAAGAAGATGAGTAAAGAGATGCATGATTGCACCGGAGCGATTGTGATGACGGCGCCGAAGACACGGACGCTGTCTTTTTCTTCAGTGGTGAACGAGGGAGAAAAAATTATTAGAAAAAAAAAAAATCTAATCACAAAATGTACCCTTAACCTCAGAGAGTCAATGAGTACACAAGAGCATGAGTGCGAGAGAGAGAGAGAGAGAGAGAGAGAGAGAGAGAGAGGAGAGAGCGAGAGAACATGAGAGAGTGGGAGCCAGAGGGAGAGATGGCCTTGGAGATCCAAAAATAAACTCGCACACAGGGGTTATTGTTTGACAGTAAAAAGAAAGAGAGAGAGACAGAGAGAGAGACCGAGACATGGAGAAAGAAAGAGGACAGGTGGAGGTGGACAGGTGGAGGTGGACGACAGAGGTGAAGGATTTGCTTTTCACACCTCCATAACTTTATCACACTCGTGCAGTTCTTCAATAATGCGCTGCACAAACTCTTCGGGGGCCAAGGACGAGCAGCTAGAAATACATCGCTGAATGCATTGAGAGGATGTACAATCGTGCCGAACGCATGCACATGCACACGCACACACACATGCAGGCACGCTTCTCTTGAGTGTTGCGAGTTGCGGAGGTGAAAAATATTATTCCATGGAGTGGAGTGGAGGCAGTCCCAGAGCTCAAGGTGTATTTATGTTCAGCTCTTACGCTCCTCCTTTATCCTCATTAACCCTCCATCCATCCATCCTTCCTTCATTGCAGCTCTTTAGCGCTCTCTCCCTCAAGACGCACTCCTCCCTTTATCCTTTCATTTCCTCTCGTTTAAGGCTGGATAGAGGTAACGAGCTGGGAGTCAGGGGAGAAATCTCAGAAGTTGTTCTCATCTCTCGCTCTCTCTCTCTCCTCTCAAAAGGTCTTTTTGCTTCACTTTTTTCGTCACAAAGTGTGTATGTGTGAGTCACGATGATGGTGCTTCTCGGTGAGACGTGCCCGAGATAGACCGGCATCAACTGGCTCTCAGGTTATGAGTTTATGTCTCTACACCTGAACAGAGAGGAAACAATGTCGATGTGTTTCCTGGAATGTGTCACACCATAGAGGTGCAGGAAGTTAGCAAGCCTCCTGCACCACCACAACAACTCTGTTTCCTGTATGTGTGTGTGAGAGTGTGTGTGTGAGATGGTCTAAGGGAGTGCATGTGACTCGCAGCATCTGCACCGATATCTTTGTCACGTTTCCTCTGGTTCCCGACTCGCAGAACTCGCTAAAAAACTTTAGGTGGCGTGAACACGGAACTCGCAAGGTGTACTCGGCGACGTTACAAAAGACAATCCAGAAAAACAACTAACAGACCGTGTGTGTATGTGTGTGTGTGTGCACGCACGCACACGCGGTGTGTGTACATGTGCCAGCGCTGACTCAGTGCGTGAGCGTGTTTGTAATTCAGCCTTCACAACGCAAACATTTCTCTCTCTCTCTATTCCCTGGCTTTCTCTCTCTCTCTCTTGGACACCGTCTCATAGCAACCAGACACTTCAGGCCTAAAAATAAACTCCCAGAAATGAACAGAACAAAAAAATAAAACATAAACGACAATTAATCCTTTCAGCCTGAGAGCCAGGCCTCAAATAGAGCAGGTAGGAGCAAGAGAGAGAGAGAGAGAGAGAGAGAGAGAGAGAGAGAGAGAGAGAGAGAGAACAGCCAGCAACAGGTATCTCTGAGCTCACGGCTGTACTCATATAGGAAGAACTACAGATTTCTTCACACACACTATATAATGCAGACGTACATATTTAGCATGATTAATCGTACTGTGTTTTTCTTTCTGAGATTCTCGTCAGTTCAGTCAGAACTTTTATGACATCATTAAATGTTACACAACAGCTCTTTGAAACGCTACATAGTTACAGTTTTGAAGGACGAACCGCTGCACATTAAAGCGTCTCGTGTTTCCAGTCCTCTGTTTAATCTCAGCAGGATTCTAGACATAATATTTGTGGCATATCACCCACCCTGACACACACACCTGCTTGTGTGTGTTTGTGTCTACAGCAGGTAAGTCGGCCCACCCTGCTGTACTCCCCCTGCTCCAAAATCCCCATGACTTCACCCCGAGTGACTGAGAGCCTCTGTTCCCCACAGCAGGTACACCCGACACACACACACCCGACACACACAAACACACACACACAAACACACACACACACAAACACACACACACAAACACACACACCTTACACCCAGAGAGGTAGTATACTCCGAGCAGGTTTATTTTTTCAAATCATAGTTAGTGACGTGCGCACTCAAATGCACAGCGGCCACTATATTAGGAACACTGGTTCCCTTTCACGCACATGTTCAGGGGAGGACCGCAATACGCCAACACCGTTCAACGCTTCGGTTCACAACATCAGAATGGCGGAAATGAGATCTTTGACTGTTAGTTGACTGGCTCGTCTGGGTATTTCAGAAAATGCAACGAGTTTCACTACAGTTTAAACAGTGTGTGTAATCTGAGGAACCTTAGATGGTCTGCTGTAGCGACCCCTTGATGGGAACAGCCGAAATAAATACAGTACAATACAATACAGGGAGACGGTAACTGGAATAAGTGCTGAGCAGGAAAGCTTGAGACACGTCCCAGCTCATCAAAAACTGGACGCTTCAAAACAGGAACATCAGCATGCAATTTCGTTTTTGTTTCCGAACTTTAAACGGACAGTAGAGGAACCCGATGTGCATTTTCACTCTTGTAGTTTCTCCACAGTGAGGTTCAACACGCTGCGAGGTTCTGAGATGGCTTCCTGCTCCCCGCAGGTGTAAACAGTGCGTATTCTTTTTTTTTATTATTATTATTTTTTTTATAACGTAGCCGTCTCTTCAGCTCAGACCAGACCGGCTGTTCGTCAGCAACGTGTTTCCAGCCACTCCGGGGCTGAACCTGAAGTCACGTGATCACGTGTACCCGCATGAACGTGGGTATTCCTAATTAAGTGGCCAGTAAGAGTGCATTTATGTAAAAACTCTGACATGAACCTGCGTGGTGTCACCCACAGAGACAAATTTCATTTATAACTGCAAACAGTTTCTGCAATATCACAGCCAGACCGTGTGTGTGTAAGAGCGCGAGTTTCCAACAGGGGGGTTGGTGTGGGGTTGGGGGGAGAAAAAATGTAACACCTTTATGCAGTAAACCACAGAAAAATCTTGTTTCCTTCCCATTTTTATGACCACTAGTTTTCATAACACAAACGTACGCACGCACACACACGACTTTTAAAGCATGTTTTTGTCACCTCCGTGTCTGTTTGTGTACAGCGGCCTGACTTGCGTCTGTGTGACGTGTGACTGTCCAAAAATACCCTCTCCTCCGTTATCTCCATCTCCCTGTTCCTCACCCCTCCTTCCTTCACCTCCATCAATTCCCCTCTCCCTCGCTCTCCTTCTCTTCCTGCCATTATTTTACCGCCCTAATTTTAGAGAAGGGGAAAAACGCTGCTTGCGTCTGTTAACCACGCCAACGAGTACATGATGTGAGACATGGGGGGGGGTTGGGGGGGGGCCAGGAAAGTCAGAAGTCAAAAGTGCCACAGTGTGAAAGAGAGAAAGTGTGTGCGAGAGACATAAAAAAAATTAAAAATAAACTGAGAGACACAGAGTGAGAGAGAGAAAGTGATTGCGGTCAGCATTGCCCGGGGCAGGACATTACCCGGTGTGTGTGTGTGTGTCTACTGATAACCATGAGCTGATCTGTGAACCCATGCAGTGACGCAGCAGGTCACCGTTCTCTCTCTCTCTCTTACTTACACACACACACACACACACACACACACACACACACACACACACACACACACACACACACACACACCTAGCTATCATACTCGCCAGGCTCTGCCCTATTTGTATGTTCACCAGACAGAGGTGACTAAGAGATTTCAGCATTTCTGAGTTGAGTGAGTGAGTGAGAGTGTGTTAGCAAGCTGGTAAAATGCATCTGTTAAAGCTGCTTAAGTCTTGCTGATCTTTCTTACGTAACGCTCACCTCACACACACACCCGGTTGGGGGCGGGGGGATTTCAACAGTGATATCGGCGGTACGTCAGAGTGTGTGTGTGTGCTAGTGTGTGTGCGCGCACACACCAGTTGAGTGCAGTTCCAGGCAGTCCTCCCCGTATCACTCAGGCTTGTGTGATGGAGTTGCGGAATCTTAAGGACGCTGATGTGTACTCTGATCAGACTATATACAGACCTGTCCAACTCTATGTATTAAAGTGCCGAAGCTCTGGACTAATCACCCAAAACTACCGAGCTAAAAGGCACGAATCTGAAATGATCAGCGCAGATGATTCGACTATCCGAGTCAATCTCCAAGGAAGTCACGATTCGATTTGTATCATTTGTATTGATTTTGTAGTTTAAGCCCCAGGTGGATGTAGCTGGATGTCTAGGGATAGAGTTAGGATGAGTTGCACTCACATCAATCATAGCAACGCTAATCAATCTCAGGCATTTGCGAATAAAGCAAATAGAACTGTCCTCCAAGTGTGTTACACCACCCACTAATGGAGCAGGTACAGCAGGAGAAAGCAGACGAATTAGAACAGAGCAAAAAATGCTGTCAGTAACCTGGGGAGGTTTCTATGTTTGTCTTTTTTTTTTTTTTTGAGATTTGCTCAAGTGAGAGAAAGTCCTGGAATCCTTGTGCGGTTTGGGAGGATCTGCAAAAGTCACTAAATAGTCCATGCTGCATTATCGAAAAGGTTTTTCCAAAAATTGTTTTCTTTCTCCAAAGAAAGAAAATCCGAATCGAACCAGAATTGAATGCAGTAGACAGCTGAACTGCACAGCCACCACCAGCAAACACATTCTGACTGTGCCAGATTAAAGGCGTTTACAAACATTTTTGATCAGCCAAGGCATTAATAAACAAATTAGATTTTGCCCTATTGTGACCTCATATAAGAGGAGGATCCCATTCCACAGGTGTAGGGGCCAGGTGTGGTTGAGACTGATCAGAGGATGAGAGGTTCAAGCCCCATCAGTGGCAGGCTGGCAAAGCCTTTAATTTTGTGCCCATAAAAAAATACCCAGCCACAGAGATGCAGGGCATCGTCAGTGCCAGTCCCAAGCCTGAAGAAGCTTGGGGGGGTAAAAGTGTGTTCCAGTACCACATGCAGGTTGAATGATCCGATGTGGCAACCCTGAAAAAGATGTGTGAGTGGTGGTGGTGTTGGGGGGGGGGGGGGGGGG
>JAAGKR010012278.1:0-16895 GCA_011419295.1 Clarias macrocephalus
TTTACAATTATGACTTTTAACATGGTCCAAGAATTTAAATTATAACACAATTTTTAAAACAAAATATAGAATCTAAGTATTTGTGTTTTTTTTTTTTTTACTAATTGCAATATAGAATCGGAATCCATAGTAGGTATCGTGATAATATCTTATCAGGTGACCCCTGTGATTCCCATCCCTACTAGAGAAAGAAGGATTCCTATGTAGAATGTAGAATTTTGTAATAATTTTTTAATTGTATATTATGTTTTAGCAAAAAATATAAAATATAATACATTATTATTATTATTATTATTATTATTATTATTATTATTATTATTATTATAACTGTTAAATATTGTAAACAGTAATAAACATTTGGTTTATACATTCTGCCTTATTCTGAAATATTCTTCGGAAAAGAAAAGTGTTCTGTTTGTGTTATGAAACCTTCACATACTGTACAGTATATTGTGATACTTATCAATATCAATCACTCACTATCCCACTCATTCTCTATACTGCTTATTCTGTATACAGGGTCATGAGAGGCCTGGGGCCTATCCCAGGCGACTCAGGACATTAGGTGGGGTACACCCTGGATGGAGTGCCAATCCATCACAGGACACACATGCATGCACACACTTACAATCTCACTCACACACTACAATTTGAAAATGTCAGTAAGCCTATTTTTAGACTTTGGGAGGAACTGGAGTACCCTAAGGAAACCCATCAAGCACAGGGGGGGGACATGCAAACTCCAGCACAGACCCAAGATGGGAATCGAACCCTTGATCATGGTGCTAATCACATTTTATCAGGATGTCCATTTTTGTCCACCCATCTCCTATCTACTGTAGGAATTACCAATTAGTGTTCTAAGAAGAATGGTACTGTACTGTAGTTGTTGTTAATGTTAAAAATTGAACATGGGAGCAGCTTTGCTTGGACTGCTTGTTACATTTTAATTGTAATGTATGTGATCTAAATTTTAATAAATAACCAAATCCCTGTTGATTTAATTTATTTTTAATAAACCTACAGAACAAGTAAGTTTGGCAAGTAAAACATTTCAGGCAATTGCTTGAAACATGGCATCAACCAGGGCTTTGCTCTATGCTAAATGAAGCCTGTTCTCCTGGCTACAGTAACCTAGAAAAAACCCTGTAGATGTGGGCGTGGTGGAGGATTAGTCATCCTGTGCAGGAACAATTCCAGTGTATCTCTTCTGCATCGGCCATCCATCTTAGAATGCCTTGCTGTAAATGCAAACCCCTCATAATATGACTCCTAACCCACTGTTCCCTACGCAAGCATTCTTCATTGCTGAGTTGCACAACTTCCTGGCTGGAAAAACAAACATTAACCCCAATGACGCACCCACCAAAGAAAAAGAAATGTCATAAATGCTGATTAAATGCTGAATTTTGAAAACAAGAAACATTTTTAATATGATCTAAGTATAAAAAATCTTGTAAGACATTTTGCTAATAAAGTATTTGCTACTCCTCTGCATGGAGCCTTGTGACATTCTGTAGAATGAAAAACAGGTAAAAAAAATTTTTAGTAACACAGAAATGGATTCAGGATTAATGTTTGAAACAATTTGTGCATAAATAGTATGAAACATTCATTCATTGGTTACAGTATACTGCTTATCCTGTGTATTGTATTCCATATGAAATATAATACTGTATATATATATATATATATATTGTTTTTATATTGTCGAGAGAACTCAAAGCAACTGTAGAGAAAAACGCTGCTTGTGATGGTGAATTATTGCTGTAATTACAGTACTTAGACCAAAAAAAATAAAATACCAACAAAAACATGCTTGCATGAGTTACAGTACATATACAGTAACAGAGGTAACATCTGTATTTTACATTCTAGCACTGGGGGAGACACAGCAGTACAGTACTGTACAGTATACAGGTTTACCTGTTTACATGCTTTTTTTTTTTTTTTTAAGAATAATGTCTGAGTTTGAAATGAAACTAAAGTGTTTGGGGGCATATTGTGGGTTTAAACTATAGTAATTTATACATCATATAATTTAATTATTGACCACATACATAATTTGCGTTTTTTCACAATTTCGCAGGTGCTCTAGGAACGTAATCCCTGAGGATTTAGTGTTGCATGTAATGTGATTGTGTGAAAATTTGGAGCAAAAAGGGGGAAAAAAAAGCAGAGAAATGGATTAAATTAATGATTTATATCAGTATCATCACATTTCCATATTAACAAAATAACAAAATCCTGTGTGTGTGCGTATGTGTGTGAAAAACGGTCAGAGGAAAAAGCTTCGAGTGGGTTTGGACAGAGGGAATGTTTTTGAAAATTAGAAATTTAAATGATTTCATCTCACTCTACAAAAGCCATTTTGAAGTATCTTATAAATACACTGAAAAATCTAAACTATCCAAGAGCAAACTACTACACTGCACCAACCAAATCTATTTTCTCTGTCTTTCTTCTCACCTTATTTTCCTCCATCTATTAATTGAACAGCAAAGATTGTCAAGTTCCCACATACACATGCATGAAAAGGAAAGCTTATTTTCTGGCCTCGTTTTTTTCTGTCTAATGAAGAGACGCCTCAGTTCCCTTGTGTGCTCCAAACAGGAGTTTATTTTTTAATGGGATCTTTCTTTAGGTTTAGGTAGGTACACAAAGACCTCATTGCGGGGATAATTTGAATGTAAGAAACAATGCACAATCTATTTTTAATAGGTGGGACAAATGAAGGACCAGTTCCAGGTCATTAAAGGTTTTTAAAGAAGAAAGCAGCGGAAATGGAAGCGCAGAACCTGTTTGATTATTGCAGCCAAAAACCAGAATTAAGATTCATAGTAACCTACTGGTTCATGCGGGGACTGGGAATACGGTGCATCGTTATCCGAACAAGCCGAGTTAGAACGGTTTTAACATTCAGAAGTCTTACTTGAAGTTAAGTCCTTAAAAATTTCTTGTGAAACTGGAGACTCCTTACCCTTACTCCAGAACCCTTGTTATTACATAATACTTTCGAAACAGATAAACTCTTAGAATGTGCTGCATCAATGTCAAGCTGAGAGCGGTACTGTAGTATTGTCAGTGTAGTGCTCTCTCTCTGACTCACACCTTCTCTATACCGCTTATCCTGTACAGGGTCACGGTAAGCCTGGAGCCCATCCCAGAGGACTCACGGTACACACAAGCGTACACACATGTACTGTATAGACTCATCCAGGCAATTTGGAAATGCCAATTAGATTACATTCCTGCGGGAATCGCACTCGCCACTGAAGGTGTTAGGTCACAGTGCTAACCACTACACCACCATGTCGCCTCTGTAGTAATATACAGTAGTGCTGCTAGAGACAATTAATGAGACTTTGTTACCAATAAGACATAAGATCTGCACTATAAATAGATGCATAATAGTAATATAGATATTCAGGGTAAAAATACAGTTAAAGCACCCAATGATTGAAGATAAATGCAATACCATTTCACATACACAGTAAACGGTGTGATAGATCATAATACAATTACAAGTGAAAGTAACCAGTCGAAAATGTACAATCTTTGCTACTTTTAAATATATTCAAATGTTAAAAATGGAACGGTGACATGAAACTATATTTTGATATACACTGCCTGGTCACCATTTGGGTTTATATATATATAAAAAAATACTTTTTTTCAGAAGGGTCAAATTATTGTCCCGCATCAAGCAAAGCAAACACCTGGGATTGTTGAAATGACTGGAATTGGGTTAAGAACCCTCCAAGACATCAACTTCACAGAAACAAATATGATTGGAAAATCAAATCAGACATCACTTAAATGCTTGGCGGAGTTACAGGAGTTGGACAATAAAACTGAAACGTCTGGTTTTAGACCAGAATAATTCATTAGTATGATGTAGGGCCTCCTTTTGTAGTCAATACAGCATCAATTCGTCTTGGGAATGACATTTCCTGACTCGCTCCTCCAAAAACACCCCAAAGTGGCTCAATAATATTTAGATTTGGTGACTGTGCAGGCCATGGGAGATGTTCAACTTCATTTCATGTTCATCAACCCACTCTGTCACCAGTCTTGCCGTGTGTATTGGTGCATTATCATCCTGATACACGGCACCGCCTTCAAGATACAATATTTAAACCATTGGGTGCACATGGTCCTCCAGAATGGTTCGGTAATCCTTGACAGTGACGCGCCCATCTAGCACAAGTATTGGGCCGAGGGAATGCCATGATATTGCAGCCCAAACCATCACTGATCCACCCCCATGCTTCACTCTGCAACAGTCTGGGTGGTACAGTTGCTTCTTTGGGGCTTCTCCACATCGTAACTCTCCCGGATGTGGGAAAGACAGTGAAGATGGACTCATCAGAGAACAATACATGTTTCACATTGTCCACAGCCCAAGATTTTCGCTGCTGGCACCATTGAAACAGACGTTTGGCATCGGCACGAGTGACCAAAGGTTTGGCTATAACAGCCCGGCCGTGTGCATTGACCCTGTGGAGCTCCAGATGAACAGTTTTGGTGGAAACAGGAGAGTTGAGGTGCACATTTAATACTGCTGTGAGTTGGGCAGCGGTGATTTTATGTTTTTTGGATACACTGCGGGTTCGCACCCGGACATCCCTTTCAGGCGGCTTCCTCTTGCGTCCACAGTTACTCCTTTTGTATGTGGTTCGTCTTTCTTGGTGGTATGCCGACATTACCCTGGATACCGTGGCTCTTGATACATCACAAAGACTTGCTGTCTTGGTCACGGATGCGCCAGTGAGACACGCACCAACAATTTGTCCTCTTTTGAACTCTGATATGTCACCCATAATGTTGTGTGCATTGCAATATTTTAAGCAAAACTGTGCTATTAGGAGAATACTGACAGTAGAAACCATAGGTATGTTTATTAGTTATTAAACCATAGGTATGTTTAAAGTAAATGCATTTTCATATACACACACACACAATGTGATGAGAACTCATGGGATGGGGCTAAACAGCTGCGTGTCCATAAGGAAATCCTTTGTTAGTGAGAGTTATCAAGAATAAAAGCTTCAGTTTGTAAGGGAGCATAAAGATTAGAATTTGTAGCAATAGAAAAAGGTCATGTGGTCTGATGAGTCCAGATTGAACGTATTCCAGACTGTATAAGCCTCTGGAGACAGTGTTATGACCTGCCGTTGCTTCAGTTGCTAAGGGCTAAGCTCAGTAACGTTATGTGGCATGTTGACGAACTGAATTTACTGAATGATCAGAATACCACAAAAATGCTTACATAATAACAAAGTACAATTATTCAAGTAATCTCCAGCCGTGACTTCAGTATTGTGCAAAGTCTTAAAATTAAACATATAGGAATTCAAAAGTCGAAAGTTAAAAAGTATTAGCTTCGAGTCTAATACCTCTGACAGGCACAGTGAAGCATAAAAGTGAGCAAGAACAAGAAGAGAATTGAAAATCAAGAACTATCAGCATGGTATTAGAGACAAAACTACTTCTGCCCTGAATCAGCTTCCAACTTTTGCCCCAAACGCAGAGTTTTATCACGAATCTCAAGAGCAGCCAACTGATTTGAGTCAATGAATCATCATGATGTGAAGCCATGAAAACCCTGTTTTAACAAGCAGCACTTTTTTGTAATCGAACGTTTTTTGTTTGTTTGTTTTTTTAATACTTGTAAGTTATTCAGAGATCTTTTATTATTATGATTATTATTATTATTATTATTATTATTATTATTAAACATGAATAAACAAAAAATAAAAATAAAAAAGTTGAGGTTAAACTGTAAAGTTCATTTGATGAAACTAGTTTAAAAAACTGTAATAAATTAAAAGGGAATTAATTTCTTCATTAGTTTTTCCTATCTGTCATTAAAAACTGCGATAGCAAAATCAAACAGAAATATCTTTCATATTGATTGTGGTCAGTGTCATGTAAGACTCATTTGCCATGTTAGGTTATTTTATTGATCTTCTTTATTGCCACGGAATGAACATGGAGGCGTATTAAAATAAATACATTTCCCTGATGATTCTACATGTCTGAAGCTTTATGAGTGGACTATTAGTCTCTTTGCCATTTGTTAAACTCTGTCGATACGGATGTGCATCATGAAGTTCATTCCAATCTCACCTCTCTCTCTCTAGGGGAATTCTTTCCAGGATTTTCTGAAGTTTACTTTTAGTTTAGCCTATCGTACATTTAAAACCAATCCCTCAGCTATGTTCGGATAATGCATATTTTATATTTGGCTCACAGAGTGGATAATAACTAAACTTTCTTTTTGCCTTTTAGGGCTGAATGAAAACTACAGCATGTAAAGTGAAGACAAACTGTGAATTTTATACATAGTAGATGGTCAAACAAACCATGACAAGAGGTTATTAATTCATAGTAGAACAGTATGTTCATTCTGCTGCATATGTATATTATTTTTATTGTTATTATAATCATTATTGTTGTTGTTGTCATTATTATTATTATTATTATTATTATTATTATTATTATTATTATTATTATTGCACCATACTACTGTATATACTATATTTTCAGAATGCAAATTCATATAAACAGAAACAGGTCTATATATGCCAACCAAAACCGACAGTCATAGTTTTAAATAAGAAAATGTAGTTTAACACTTAACAATCAGGTTTTTAACTAACTTACTTACTTACTTGCTAACTTACTGTGGTATTCGTTGCAAGTGTCCTTATAATGCCTCATGAAAAAACAAATTTTTGTAGAAAATGCTAATTTTTATGCTGTTATCTCACTCACTTCCTCATCATCTACACTGCTTTATCTGTGTACAGGGGCCTGGAGACTATCCCAGGAGCCTTAGGGCAGGTGGTGGGGTACAGCCAGGATGGAGTGACAATCAACCACAGGACCGGACACCTCACACTACGGTTAATTTGGGAAATAATCTGCATGCCTTTGGAGTTTGGGTGGAAACCAGAGCACCCAGAGGAAACCCACCAAGCACGGGGAGAACATGCAAACTCACACAGATCCGAGGCAGGAATCGAACCCAGACCCTGGTGGTGCAGGGCGGCAGTGCTAACCACTACACCACCATGCCAGCCACGCCTATAACTTTTTCAAATATTTTTATATATACACTTTCTGGAAAAAGTATTACCCTAGATGGGTGAGGAATCAAATGGTAACTTAACTGATGTTGATTCTCAACATAAAATCACTAAAAGTAAAAAAAATAAAGTTTTGGAAAAATTCTTAACATTTTGAAATTTAGATTTAAAAAATTCTATTAAAAACAATTATTAGCAGAGGTCATGAAGGAAATCTGTGACCATGAATGAAAAGGCAGGTACACCTCAGAAAACTGGAAATACCTGTAACAGCCTAAAAATTAGACAAGGGAAAAGAAGAGCATAAAAAAAAGTTGAACTAAAAAAAAAAAAAAGTGCACATAATAGGGTCCTGACCAGTGGCAGGACAGAGTTGGAGACAGGCCCAGAAACCAGAAGAAATATTAAAATACAGGGTGGCGAAGGCAGTTTTGCAAAAAAAATATTTTGGACAAATGTTAAAAAGTGTAGAAATCCATCGCTTTATCAATGTGTCTCTAATGAGCAAGCAGGAGGGACAAACTCCCTGGGAAGATCCAGTAAGAGAAAGGAACTTTGAAAGGAACCAGACTCAAGAGGGAGTCATTTGGGTGATACTGTGTACAATAAGGTCAAAGATGTGTATAAAAATCCAGCATGAATCACTTTTTATAACAAAAAATGTATAACAGGAAATTAATTTTAGTTAACATGATGTCCATTTGTTAAGGTGACCAACTGTACAGTTATGGAGACTTGGGAACGAAACTGTTCATGGCATGTTTTTTTAGTCCTTAACCTGTCAAAATTACTGTAGTCTAAGTGTTTGCGGTCCAAAGCTACAGTATCTTCATGGTTTCTAAGTGGAACCAACCTCAGTAGTCACGTATTTATTAGCAGAACATATGGAGCCATCCTCGGCAGCAGTGAGTCATCACCATGTGATGAGGACCAGAAGAGAGAGAGAGAGAGAGAGAGAGAGAGATAGAGAGAGATAATTAGGTACACTCATTGTCACATATTGCATATGGTAAGTGTACATTTTGTGCAAAGTGCAAGCAGCACCTCCCAATAATTAATGCAGCATAACTAAAACGGAGAGCCAGAAGGAAACACAGACATAAAGTGTTCAGTATATTGCAGAAGTTTTCAAACTTTTAGAGACTGTATTACATTTCCGTCCAGTACAGATTTATTTCGCAATATTTTTTTCTATTCATTGCAACCACAGCGATGTCTATTCCTGAACTTTCCACAGACGGAAACCGTCAAATCCAAGTTGACAGCTTTCAGGTTATTGTGGTTTAGTTTCAATCCGTTCAGTTGCCTATGAGCAGACAACCCGACTAATCAGTCTTTGCACTGACAAAGGCGGTGTAGAGAATGATGCCACTTTTTTGTCATGTACAATGTACATTTGACACTTGCACTAAACTTTCAATAAAATTGACATTTCACACAGTTTACACTGAGGTTCCTCTGAGCACAAGAAATAAGATTTGTCCTTATACACTACATGAATTGGCAAAAATGCATATTGTTTCCTAAAACATCTACTCATGAGCAAAGAATGACCAAATCAAGAACTCAGATTCACAGTGGTGGCCGAAAGCATTAAGACCACGTATGAAACGTATTCTAGTTCTCCCTGTGGACAAAACAGCTGATGTCACTAAGTCATTCTCACCTGTCTCACCTGAGTCGTGCTAATTAGAATCAGTGGGTTTAGTTAATAGAGAGAACAAATATGCGGCAGGACTTTTACTTCCTGAAGCCGGGGTGTCCACCCCTGCACAAAAGTGCCTAAAACTAGGGAGATCTCCAGTGAATCATGAACTTCTATGTCAAATTGCTGTATATGATTTTCAGGAAGCAATTAAACAGGCATGCATTGAGCACATGGCACCGGAGTACTGCAGACATCATCAGTTTGACTCTATGTCCAGCCAGATCCAGCAGGTTTTAAAGAAAAAGGATGTCATATTAAATATAAATTGAAATAGCAATTTCACTCACTCACCCATCGTCTATACCCCTTTGTCCTGTATAAAGGGTCATGGAGGGACCTGGAGCCTATCCCAGGAGACTTGGGAGGAGGAAGGGTACATCCTGGACAGGGTGCGCCTCACACTCATTCATACACTATGAAAATTTGGGAATGCCAGTGAGCCTAATCTGCATGCCTTTGAACTTTGGGAGGAAACCAGAGTACCTGGAGGAAACCCACCAACAAAGGGGGAGAACATGAAAACTCTATGCACACAGACCCGAGGCAGGAATCGAACCCGGAACCTGGAGGTTCCAAAATTCTAACCACTAAAGCCACCATGCTACCTGTATAGCAATTCCAATGGATAAAATAACATATTATTCTTATTCCCCTGATATTTTTATTCCGCTGAAAAATTAAGATTGTTAAAATATTGAATTTCATATTTGTCTCGATACCAAAGTAGATGCATGCTGGATTTAGAAACATACGGTAGGCTAGACTAGTCAAATGTTTTCAAGTGGCTTGATGATGTAGCTTCAATCTTGTGCTAAAAATGCTAATCATTCGCATGGTACCACTATTCTTTCAAATTTTTTGAGTAAAGTGCTACAGTAAATGCAAACGTCAGCCTGAAATGTAATAATTTTAATTAGAGTTGGTTGTGATTTTCACGGCTATAAAAAGTAATGAAAGATAGAAAAATTACAGACTCTAGATTCAGAATACCGATCGACCAATCTATTTGTAGAAATACATGAAGAAATGATTAGGAAAAAAAAAATAGGGCAAATTATAATTAATCTCAAGGGGTTTGTTTCACACCGTTCCACTTGTGACAGCTTGCGGAAAAGCAACATCGTCTGTAATTATGTTCGGTGAAGCCTTTTGACGAAAATGTCACGCCTTGATGAGAGTCTTACCAGAATCTGTTGAAATGTGTTTCTTTATTAGATTTGTTTTAATCCTTTAGCTGTTCAAGTCTTAGAAATATTACACTTTCCTCAAATTCCCACTGACATTTACAACCAGTCAAAGGGCACAAAATCAATCATACACTAGGGCCAATTTGGAAATGCCCATCAGCCCACAGCACATGTCCTGCTACTATAGGAGGAAACCGGAGTACCTGAAGGAAGCCCACCAAGCACTTAGAGAACATGCAAACTCCATGCACACAGACCCATGGGGGGGGAATCGAACCCGGACCCTGAAGGTACAACGCGACCACCGTGCCACCTTCACACCACCCCGTCGCATTATTTTCCTATAACAGCGCTTACATAATCCAAACCCCCACTGCATGATACCTCTGTCCTCTGTCTCATCCTGATTTCACATCCTTTATTCATGGAAGATTTTGCTGAATGAAAAAGTCATACACCTTTAACTCAACCATTAAGGTAACCATTACCATAAGAACATTTCCTACATGCAAATTCACACTTTCTTATGAATGAATTGATGTGTAATTGTATGAAACCCTTGATATGGCGCAGAGGGAATAACTGCAGCCTTTCTCCGTCGATGTCACGTCATTCAAATCAAATTACAGTAATAAATGTCTGATTTTATTGCACAGTAATATTACACAATTCAAATGATATTTTGCAGGATTTCCCTGCGTGCCTTCATATGTCAGATATTGCTAAATCTGTTTCCACAAATCCCGTCGTTCAGGGAGAGATTCACACAGCTGGGAGGCATGATTGGATCTTCAGGGTCATTAGGAAGCTCCCTGGTCGTGTTTGCTGTGCTCAGCAGTTTTACACAAAATACTGAGCTTCAGGAAGGACTAGTGAGCTTTGTTTCACAAGACAGTGCAAAAGTGCGTCTGAGTGTGGAGTCGATGGGGGAATAGCTTGTGTATACGGGCATAAAATAAATTTGAATAAATAGACATGAGAGACACGGGCCAAGGCACAAGTTTTAAATGGTTGAAATAAACAGTTAAATTATTTCTGTATAAATTTCACTCTGAGAGACAGGGGTTATATGAGGAGGTGGCATATTTGCACATAGCACTATTCTCATCTTCTCTCTCTCTCTCTCTCTCTCTCTCTCTCATACACACACACACACACAACACCTTTCCTAGCAGAGTTTTTCCATAATACAGTATCACTTATTATATACAACTGTGCTGAAATTTTCCAATTGGCTGGAAGGTTTTTACTATAAGCAAAGTTCAAATCAAACCAGGACTTGTTACTTCAAGTATAGCATGGTGATGAGACTCTTAAATGGTACAACTGTTTTAAAGAAGGCCATACAGCATGTCCATGAAAGACCTGGACACCCACTCATGGAAGAGATGCATCTATCCATAGGAACTGTACACACAATCCTTCACCAACACCACTTGCATGTTACAGGAACTCGTCTGGGGCTTATTGCCACATCGACCGTACAGTCCTGACCTCACTCCAAACCATTTCAACATGTTTGGAGCGTTAAAGGAGTTCCTGGGAGGCCAGCTTTTTGGATGTGAAGCAGGGAGACTGATTACAGCTTGGGTATACCAGAAATCCTCCTACTTTAATGGTGTCCAAGCATTAGCATAAGTGCATTAGAGTAGCAGGAGATTGTATAGAGAAATAATGGAAGTTTGAACTCTCATAACTGTGTTCTTTTATTCTGCACAATCAAAAGTCCCAGTTTGACTTGAACACCCCATGTATAATAGCAATTATGACAATAGTTCACCTACAAAAGTAAATATTTATGCAGTTGTTTAAAATCTTATGTTGTTACAAACTGCACTGTTAAGGCCCTTGAGCAAAACCCTTAACCCTATCTGCTGTGTGTCATATCATAGCTGGCCCTGTGTTCTGACTTCCTAACAGGCTGGAAAATGCAGAAAAAAAAATCGCATTGCTGTTATATATACAGTATGTGACAAATAAAATTTCTTCCACACTGAACTCTGCACATAAATTAAGCCTACTACAGGGTCTGTAGTGTCTCCAGAGTCAGCGCTTTGTAAAGATCAATACGGTTTTTCTTCATAGGAAAGTCTTCAGGAAAGAAAACTTAACTTATTAACAGAAAAAAGAGGGGCTGGTGAGGGAACATCTTATTTGACATTCCACAACATTACATGTAACGATAAATGGGATTAAATCTACTAATACAAAGATTAATTTCGTTTACTGGGTTGAAACAGGTAGTATTTACATGTATTTTGGGAATTTATTCATCTTCTTTTTTAACTTATTCCCATTTATTGCTACATGTCATGTACATGATGCATGTTATGGTGTGTTCTCATGTATGATGGAACCTTGGATTACGAGCATAATTTGTTTTGGGAGTATGTTCGTATATCAAAACACTCATAAATCAAAGCAAATTTCCCTATAAGAAATAATGATAACTCAGATTATTCATTCCTTAACACAAAAAAATACATACAGTATATAAAAATAATGTATACAAAATTATAAAGTAAAAATAAAACAAATTAACCAAGAAAAAATAAATCAAGAAAAAATTGAGGTTAAAGATTTATTTTCTCTCTCTCACACTCGCAAACCAGGTTACTCGCAATCCGAGGTTCCATTGTACTACAGAGTAGTTATACAGTCACTCCTTCACATGAACTCTTCTTTCTCTTATTTCTTGCTCTCGAGGTTAATATTTTTCTTGATATTTATATCACAACAGACCATATATATTTGAATACATAAAATAAAAAACTAATTAAAAACACAAATTGAGAATTCACTGGTTTGATTATTGAGGAATAAGTCAATATTTCCACTCACTCGATCATTCACTCACTCACTCACTCACTCATTTGGTCCATACCATTTTATAATGTATACAGTGTCATGGGGGACTTGGAGCTTATCCCAGGAGACTTAGGGAATGAGGCGGGGTACATCTTGGACAGGTTGCCAAACTATCGAAGGGCACACACACACATATACACACACTACGGGCAACTTAGGAATGCCAATTAGCCTAATGTGCATACAAACTCCACGCACACAGACCCGAGGTGGGAATGGAACCCAGAACCTGGAGGTGCAAGGTGACAGGGCTAACCACTAAGTCACCATGACACCCTCTATTCCAATGTATGGGGAAAAAAAGTTACAAAATGATAGTGTTTTTAAAATGTCTGTTTTATGTCTATATAAATATTTTAAATAAAATCTCCCTTTTCTTCCTCTCTCTCTCTCTCTCTCTCTCACACACACACACACACACACACACACACACACACACACACACACACACACACACACACACACACAAATGCAGACTGGTCATTTCATGACATATAACTGAACACAATCATTTTAAATATCAAGGACTGCTTTGTCTTCAAAGCTCCTAGAATAATCTGGAAGAGACAAAATGACTTTAATAAGCACCAAGCAGAAGAACTAATACATCAGGCATATTTCATCATGCTGCTCAATATATACTGGACACACACACACGCACACACTGCTTGCTGCTGGACACTATTCCACCAAATTGACCAAATGAAACTTTCTTCTCATCCATTAGAGATAAAAAAATAAAAAAATTTAAAAAATCAGTGCTGAGTGAAATGAGCAGTGGTTTAACAACGTTATCACATTCTTCAGCATTCTAATTAAGCTGATGCAGGTTTTGCTAATAGGAAAAGATCTTGTACGGAATTGAACTGTGTGTGCATGCATGCATGCGTGTGTGTGTGTGTGTGTGAGAGAGAGAGAGAGAGAAAGAGAGTAATGTGAAAGAAAAGTCAATGTGGCATACTTCAGGAAGCCTGAACGACCCTCTGTGGCTACTTATCCACACACACACATACAGTACACACATATGCGCACACACACATACTACATTTACTAACCCTGTCTTCAGGACTCAAAAGAAACATTTTTGATTTTTGTATTTTTTTAATAAAAGCTTTTTTTAATGTAAGATATTCCTAACATTGATGGACATTTTGATATTAAAACATGCCTCCACATCCCAACTATCGTCATCCAGTAAAATAATATTTCATAAACCTAAAAAGATATTGCATAACCTCTAAGCTCTCGCCTAGCATTAACCGTATTAATGTTTCATAACCTTGAATGTCAGACCTCTGGCATAAGAGCCTAGTATACATTTAGTAGGTTTCATCAATAAATGTAGCCAAGAACCTGCAATTTGATTTACGTAGCAGATGCCCAATCATTGACCTCGGCTTACATGCAAGATGATCTGTTGACGCACCACTGTGTGCTTTACATGAACACTTTCACTTAAATAATAAATTAAATAAATAAATAAATAAATAAATCTGTAAAATCCATGGACTATATCGTGCTCTAAAAAGATTATTGGGTTGCAGTGTTCTCCCACCAGAAACCAGGGCATTGAAATGTGGGCAGCAAACTGAGTACAATCTTTAAGATTTGGAGATGATGGCCAGAAATGTGTACAAAAGATTTATGGTGCACTGTATCCTTGGGTAAAGCATCTGAAACTGAAACTATTTTTCCTATTACTTGACTTGTCATATGTCATTGCTAAAATTGGAGGGATGAAAACTGCTCCTGGACCTGATTTTGGTGTATGTTCCTGTAACACCATGACTTCCTTCTCTGGTTGATCATTGGCAGAAAAGCGCAACACCTGGCCATGCATCTTTACAAACCCTTCTGTGTGCTTCAGCTTGTTCACTTATGACCTACAACTCATGTAACTCATGTATCATGACTCATGAATCAAGTCCCAGCAGTGGTTCCATTGGTACCTACTATAGGTACCAATACTTGGTATTTGCCCACAGCCAGTTCTCCTCTGAGTGGTCCAAAATAAACTTTATGTTCTCCTTACTGACTAGTAGGGCTGTACCATAGGCTGCAAACACAGGATCTAGTGTACTTGGACCATTGGGTAACATCATTCCTCCCTTTTATTTGGCAGGGATTGTGCAGTAGTCACGCTTGTGGCCAGTTCACTTGTTCACTAGTTCAGGCTGGAACACTTCTGCCTCGTGGCAGCTCTTCTTCAGGACCTCTCAGAGAAGGTAAAGGACAAATGAGCAGCTAGGGACCCCAAACCGAGTAGAGGCACAATAATATTTATTCATTACGTTTACTAATAGTTCATGCAAGTGACATTGGATTTCTGTGCCCGTACACCCTTGTTTATGTGGTTTGCAGTCACCCAGGAATGCATTAGCATGCACCATGCCAAGACTGTGGCTGTTGTGAAGTGATTGAGGACCACCTATCACTGTTTCAAGGGTTAGCCAACTCTTTTTGACAATACATCTGGAATTTTAGCACCAGGCCTAAAAAAAATTTCTTTTTGTGCAACAGGGTTGTACTATCTCTACCAACGCATTAACTCCATCCCCTCAGTTCCAAGTTCATCCCCTGTGCAGCCCACAGTGTGTATCTCATGGAAAGCCCATCTGTATTGCTACGCTAATATTGGAAGCAGAAGTCCTGCAGTGATACTTTTTTGCACCTTTGGCACATACCATCCCCTGTTAAATCCACAGTCTTTACACAGGCTTGTCTGACTTTGCAGCAGGGAACCCAGGCCAGTCTCCCCTCAACATAAGGGGTACAGGTAAGTCTGGTTCAGACTTTGGCTGTAGGACCCTTTCTCATATCAGCATGCATGCAGGTTACTGGGATACACCTGCTTCTTTGAAGGGACTGGAGAAGGATAGAGGAGTATACCAATGAGACCTTGCTGCCTGAATCTATCATTGTTGAAACAGGTGATCTTTTTAGGGGGACCCAGGGGCCCCCAGTGCCAGTGATTCTAGTGGAGCATATAGCATCCAGCTTAGTTTTCTACTCAGGGTTATATTTGCAAGGGTGCCAAAACAAGCTTTCTTTTCATGGAATTGGTCAAAAGCTGGCATAATTTGAGAAGGGGAGACAGAGGTGGTTGGGCAGTTTGTCCAATCCTTCTCCCAGACCAAAGGCAGTGAAGGAAACATTCTAGGTCATTGATAATATCCTGCATTGAGGTGGGGGTATGCATGCCAAGCACTTTTCTTTATTCCACTGGCAGCAATTTGTTGAGCACAATGCATTCCATCATTTCTTTGGCCAACCACTGCTCTGAAGATTTGTATGAGTTTGTTGTTGGTGGGTGCTAGTGGATGAATCTTTGGAAGCAGGTGTATGTGTTGAGCATCGGCCACCCATCAGTATCAAAACAGTACATGCAACAAACAAAGCCTTTTTTGACAGGTAGTCTGTTTCTCACAGGGGATGAATGATTATCAGGTTCCAGCCACAATTTGTTGCCTCTCCATGCCCCCATGCTGCCTTGATTTTTAAAACAGTGGTGCTGAATCGGTGCTGTCCATGTTGGGTGCTGAATGAAGGCCCCGTTTCTTTCTATGTATGCAGGTTGTGCCATCTCTGTCACCACAATTATGTAAATAAGTAGAAGAGTGAGGAGAAGGGTGAGAAGGGTGAGACTTGGCCACTTTTGTATTAAGCTCTCATTAATTGTTTAAACTTGTTTCTTACACTGGTTTATTCGAAGATAGATAATTATATTTTATTAAACAAGAAAGCATGTTCCTTTTTAGCCTAGGACTAGTCTATTTTTATTTTTGTTCTTGTTTTTTCTCTTTGGCACTGACCCAGTTTGTTTTCCCTCAGCACAGTCATTTAAGGTGTTCATCTCTATCTCTTCATATCATTGTATCTAGTACATATTCTGAACAGTATCTCTAGATGTTCTCTGCTTCCTAAATACAGTATGTATGGTCACAGAACAATGTGAAAGTAACTGCCCATTTGCCCTATTTGACTGATCACCCCATTGGAGGGAATAATAATAATGATGATGATGATGATGATGATGAT